>DWPV01003381.1:0-15319 GCA_018251915.1 Urbanus proteus proteus | reverse complement strand
CCAGAACACAGCAGTGCTTAACACTACTGTTATAAGGCAGAAATAGGTGTGGCGGTGGTGCCGCCGGAGTCGAACTACATGGGGTTCTACCACCTTTAAAAGTCATAAGGAGTCAGTCATAAGGAGAACAGTAACGGTTAGGCAGAAGGTTAGGTTAGAAAGACATAGCTCGAACCGTCCGGCTAGCAACCCCGGGAAGGACGGAGGTATGTGTGGTCGCATACCGTAAACACCAGCTGATGTGGTTTGAGCAAATGCTAATCGGGTCAGAGAATCTGTAAAAATCCCACGTAACCCGGCGTTGCTCTCAAGGCGTCGGGTACCTTTTGAAGGTTTCGCCCTCGTCATCGTAAAAAATAGGTTGTGTAGACATAAAAAGTAGATATAATTATTTTAAATACAAATTTCTTATAACATACCGAGTGCATGTTATTTATATCCGAAAAAAAATAAATGGAGGATTAAGCCTATAAGGTTAAACATTAGATTAACTTACTCCTTACTATTAGTTTATATAGGGTTAGTCATATAGTACTTCACATCTCTTTACTTTCCTCGCATGCTGGTTGGAGTACAACAAGTCCTAATTTCGAAATAATTATAGAAACGATTAAAGCACTTCAACCCTATCTAGAGGAGGAAGGAGGGGGCAGCCGAAAATTGTTGCCTTATACAGGGCTGTCTCTCGCAATAAACTTTGCTCAGGAATTTCATTAGTTTCGTTCAATAAATTAAGAGGTTATGCTCGCGTGTGTCGCCCCTACAATTAAGTTAGATCAAAGCCGCTTATCACTTGTGTTACAAAATAAAGATAAGTGATACTTTTATTTAGCAAGTTCACTCTTTGTCAACATAATAAATACATACTTATTATTTATTATAAATTACGCTAGGTTACATAAGATCAAACATTCTACCTGGTTGACTGATATCATCCCGTTCTCAGTGACCTTTAAAACTGAACTCTCCCTTTTGATACTAAATACGCTTATCTTCTAGAGCAGCGGTCGGCAACCTTTTGGCAAGCAAGGATCACGAGGTGGCAAAATTACCTAAAGACGGGCCACACTTGTGATATTAACCTTAGAACCCTAATATACATACGGTCATATCGTTTATTCATGCATGTATTTTGATATTTATAACTTATAAATACAGAACATTCAAGGGCCGCAAGTAAGACGTCGGGCCACGGGTTGCCGACCGCTCTTCTAGAGGACCGTCTAGTAAGTACTGGTTACAAAGAGCTTCACTACATCTCGTGTATTTTTAAAATACAGTGTAAATAAATAAGTCATAATTGGACATTTTGTATTTATGTTCAGCCAACGCTATTGACAACATACATAACAAGCCTAACATTAAATCCACCATGAAATTCAGTACAAGCTTGAATTTTATCGCCAGTAGAGCGTTCAACAGCCCCGCCATGGCTAATTTTACACCCTCATAAAAAAACTAACGCGCCATAATACAGCTGTCATAACACTTCAGCTAAATGTCCGGGTTTATACTTCATTTTGGCGGCTATATAACCATGTTTTGTTTTCGCAAATTGGGATAGGAGTATGCAAATAAAACCATAGTTTTGTAATATCTTTATTTGTCTATAAACATCGATTTATTTTTATAGACATAAACTTGTTACAGCTTAACAAGTAAGTTGAGAGATGTGTAACTCAAATTAGCACAATCTATACAAATAAATAAAATTTAATTGTCTGTTTGTGATTTTAAAATAACATTTTTTTACTTAATGCATAATTATGATACCTTTAACACAACTATGTCTGTCTATCTGTTTGGATGAGCTAATCTTCTGAACGGCTGGACCGATTTTGACGGGACTTTTACTGGAAGTTAGTTGACGGTCTATGGCGTACTATAGTCTACTATAGTTTTGGAAAAAAGCATTAGGGCACGTGTCACGCGCATGTGGGAGAGCGGGATTTCAGTTAGGTGTAAATATGTATTCCTTTTTACTTGTTAAACGTAGGTGAAACCTCGGAGATCAGCTAGTTAAGAATATATACTTCTATTACGAGAAGATCAAAGAACCTGATACGAATACAAACAAAAATAATAAGGGAACATTCGTGATGTTAAAAGCGTGGATTTATTCAGTACAAATAATAAATATACTTGCAGAAACCTTAATATATAAAACATTTATGAAAGTTTTAATGCTATTTTTAGATAAGTACCAAAAATAAATGTTGCTATTTTTGTTGAAAAAAACAGGTAGATCCGTAAAGACCTGCGTAGGCTACATAAAGCATTAATATATTCGCGTATTTGGGTTCGTATTTTTTCGGCGCTGCTAGAGTAATACCAGTTTTTTCAACATTTAATAGCTCTCAAACACACTAGACAAACTATCGTATGTCAAGATATTTTCAAACTATTATTTAATTGTTTTTTATCTATACATACAAGGCAAAGAGAACAAAAACATATAATTCTTAATAATACCAATAACTTACTAACACAGCAAACCACAGCAAAACACAGCAAATCTTTGAATTCATTAATTCTAATTAAATCTAATTCTAATTATGGGCGGCCATACTTGGCCAGAAATTTTTTTCAGAGTATTATAACCTATACTAACTGTATAACGAATAATTAATTTAATGTAATTAAACATGAACTTATTAAATAACGTGACTATGTTTCATACTCCAATAGCAAATAAATAAATATGTATAAGTCAGAATAAATATATGTGTAAATATTTGATGCTGCATTTATATGTATTGAGGTTACATGGATTAATAAAATAATTGTGCCCTAATTGCACGGTTTCAATCTACTGAAAACGTTTTATGTTAAAGCGCTGTACTAATGCGAAATATTATTTTGTATCTCACTGGCTTTTGAATATTACTTTTATCCGACTGCGTAATAAACATAAAATAGGTACTAATAAAAAATCAATCAAAAGTTTTTCACTGCCTGCAGCTTGTACTCGTAGTATAAGTACTTAACTTGTGTATCGCGTTTTATTTAATTGCTTTCTATTTAATAAGTTTTAATTACACATTATATATCAACCAGCATCATTATTATCAACTATAACATGGTTGTATAGTGGAATTTTGGAACGTCCAATAAATTAAGAATAACTCCAGTCTCAAATATCAAAGTTAAAAACATCTTAATCAGTTTTCTCTGCACATTAAAAAGGCGAGTATATTTATATGTTAGATAACTTTGTCATATTGTTGGTGATTTAGTACACGGGGTACCGATAGGGACGGCTGAAAAAAATAACGTAACGCGTCATTACGAGAAATGACTTAAGAATTATATTACTCTTGTAATTTTATACACTGCGAAGTCTGCTGACCGAGTTTTGTCCCAGTTTTTATTTAAATTGCGATGTTAGAACAATGTTGAAGTAGTTATAACGAGACTTTCATTAGAAACGTAATTAATGTTGCGCAAAAAATCATAACTTTGCAATTGTGTTAGCTCCTTATATTTATATTTGTTTTATTTTTATAAAAATCTTACATAAAATACTGATCTCATAAATAAACATGTCGCAGAAGGTTGGAACCATAGAATAAAGCGATAGCAGGAAGTGCTATGTAGGCGGAAGTGCTATGAAATTCCTGAAACTTTATCTGCATTCTTTAAAATGAATAATAGAAGGTTAAAACCTGGATTGACTAGTCTTTCTACTTAAGTTGTGAAGGATTTTCAAGGACACGTTCAGAAACGTAGAAGACCATTAGTTTTTTATAATAATAATAATATGCTGTTTTATATAATATGTACAATATATGTTTTAGTTTAAATAATGGGTGATGCTCGTTGAAACTTTGATGGGGCTGAAACCGAAATATTGTGTCAGAATTTATAGCCAGTGTGGTCAGATGGGACGGGTAAGGACATGGCCCCAGTGCAGGCTTCAAACCTGTAGCTTTACTAAAGAGAGTCTATTTTAATTTTACAATTCATAACTATCTACTAAATCAACATTAAATTTATGTGTTAGCATTTAGTAAAATTCTTTTTCATTTTAATTTCATTGTAATGACATAGAAGTCGTTTTTTTTGTTAAAGATAATGTCATTCTAAGATGCACTTGTTTGGAGTCTTATAATATCGAACTCTTTTGTTCCTTACTGTTTATTATTTAAAAAATAAAACAAATTTGGCTTAAAACAAGGAAAAGTTTATTGAAACGCATATTTTAACAAGGAAAGGGGGAAAGATGCGCGGTTATATTTCCTGTCGATTAACTTTTTAAATTGAAGGAACACTAAAAAGTATTTGTTTTAATTAAAGAACTTAGTTTCAGAAGCATACTATATACCTATATTTATTATCCCGCGAATCGCTGACACTTGCAACTTACCATATAACCGAAGACCAAGTTGTCTCTTCATGCTGAAATCGTCCATACCCGCAGTAGATAATTAAACAGCTGTGTCTACAACGTTTGAAGAGATGTCACCACTGAACGCACGCTCCCGAAATTGCTCGTTCATTGCTAGTTCATAATATGGTATATTAAATATCTATACAAATAAATAAAATTGAAGTGTCTGTTTGTTTCAAAATAACATTTTTTAACTCAATGCATATATATACGTATACACGATATCTATAACGAAAATGCATTTTTTTGTCTGTCTATCTGTCCGTTTGTTTGGCTGAGGTAATCTTCTAAACGGCTCGACGTATATTGACGGGACTGTCACTGGAAGATAGCTTAAGGTCTTAGGAATAACATGTACTACGTTAATTTTCAAACGCAAAAATCCATTTGCGCGCGCTCTACGCCCATGCGCGAGTCGTCGCAGAACAGCGGGTGACATTTTTGTTTAAATATGTATTATTTTTTACTTTTTTAACGCGAGTGAAACCGCAGGGATCAGATAGTAAATTAATAACAATAGAGATACTGTTCGCTGCTTGTATTTATACGTATTTTACTCGATTCTATTGATTTATCATGAAATGAAAATGATTAATTGCATTAAAAGTCATTTTCGTTTCATTATCATACTTATAACTTTAGTAATTCATAACTTTAAAGTGAGGGACATAGGTTCCTGCATGTTTTAGCGGCTTTGCAATGTGTGAGGCGAGTGTTCCGAGGAACTACTTGACCTGGCGTCTAAGTCACACTTCCATCGGGTGCCAAAGGGTGAAGTTACATCCACATCAATTGGACCCGTGGCGGTTTTTCACGATTCAGTTTCCACATTCATTTTAGCCACGAACGTGCTAAATGTGGAGTGAACTTCCTCTAAATGTATTATTCGCGGAGAGCTATGACATGGGGCGCTTTAAAAAAGGTGCACAAACAACTGTCTTTCAAAGCTGGCGATACATTGACGACTCCTCTGGTATTGCAAAAGTCCATAGGCGACGGTGAATGCTTTCCATCCGGTAGCCCGTCTGCTCTTATCGTTAGACTTAAATATAAAATAGTAAGTAATAAAAATAAAAAATCAATGAATTTAACACACAGAATCTTATCCTACACTGTAGGTAAATGACTGCGTAAACTTAACATCTGCGTTTTTGAAATGCATTCTCAATACGTAACAAGTAAAAAAATATTACATAAGCATTTAGTAACAATTTTATTTCATTTCAATTGTGGCACAACCTTTTATCATCAAGCTACAATATTGGGGACGTTCGGTCCATCTAAGAAATAAACAACCCGAATTCCCAGATTCGGCAGTAATAGGATCGTATCGATTATAGACGGTACGCATCCCGCTCCACGGGTTATGAAATTGGATCCGTGGACAATAAAATACATAATTTACCCCAACCTCCCCTGGGACGCGGACTTATTGTGGCGTGTAGTAAATTTCGCAAGACGCACGTGCTCCCAACGATTGCGGTTTTCGAGTGATAACTTCGGAATTGGCCTTTGTAGATAAATATGTTCTATAGTTGGCAACCGCATTTAGGTTACACTTTACGTTTTACTGTATTAAGGTGGGCTTTAAGGCGATAGCTGTTCCTATTCATAGACCTATTGACGTTAATATACAAAAAAGTAGCTGACCTTCGTGGTTTCATCCGCGTTAAAGAAGTAAAAAGGCATACATTTTTAAACATAAGTGTTACCTGGTTGGTTACCTCAAACAGACAGACAAACAGACATACCGACAGACAGACATACCTACAGACAGACAGATAGACCGACAGACAGATAAAAAATTCTAATTGCATTTTTGTTATAGGTAACGTATAGAATGTTTGGTAGGTGCAATTAGTTCCCAGGATTTGATCCTTATAAGTAACAAACACTATCAGATGGTGCAATAATACAGGATGTGATTTTTTTTTTCAAAATGAACTTGTTCGATTCCCGACCAGCGAAATAAGATTTTTGAAAAATGAATAATGCAGTTTTAGTTTTCATAAAAATCGGCCTCGTCAGTCCTTTCATAATTTTTCGCTAATCCGTATACTTATCGATTTCCTCATCCAAGCACACTTGAAAAATTCACCTTGTATACATAGCAGGAGAAGATAATGAAAAACATTGTCGCGCTTTTTGTGATGTTTCAATTTTACATTGGATGATTATGATGAAACTTAATCATCAAGAAAATAAATCACTAACAAGTTCCCGAAGCGCCGTTATGCGGAAAGTTGAAGTAAATTAATTTTAACGGCATCCCGCTGCTCGAGGCGGATAGTTGTCGAACTTCATCTTGAAGTTTGACTTCAGATGAGCGGCCACTGAGCGATTGGAAATTTTAGGGAAATTACTCACTTTCACTCAAAGAACCAAGTTGAGCAACATTTTTAGAGTCTCGAGAAAGCTTTTCTAAAACTTTAAGTTTAAAAGTGCGTGTAAAAAGTATACCAAGAAAACTCATTAAGTCTTTTGAAAAGTTCTCTCACAGATCAAGCATTTTTCAAAATCACGAATTAATCAGTTCAATGTACGGAAACCCGATCCTGTTCTAACTAATGAACGCACTTTTAATTGGATATTTTAATTACTTCTCTTCTTAGCGCTAACTAATTACAATCTATCGAGCCGTAAGACGGTGTAAAACCCTTTACAAACAAGATATACGCCCTAACCAGGGTTTAATCAAGGAGGCGTTGAAAATTAATTCCAAATTAGCACCGTTTGCTAACAATAAACAAGTTAGGAATTAACACTGTAATTTTTAATTAAACGAACCCTTTGCTGGTATGTGGGAGGTGACATTTTAATACTACTTTGTTGGCAACAATATAATTAGACATGCCTAACCTTATGCTCAGTGATGGTACATTTGAACCTTTTTAAAATAGAGTGGGACTGTTGCCACCTGTTACTAAATAAAGCAGCGATTGGTTTTCTGATTCAAATAGCATAAGGTGGTGTTACCCTTTACGTGTGACGTTCGGAAATTCAGATTTTTGCATGACAATTACCTTTTGGACCTCCGATACAAACAAGTTAAGTTTGGAACAGAGTTTTTTTTATTCGGAAAATAACAAGGCTTCTCCACACACCCACTACGTTTCAGGTTTTGATTTTCAATGTAGAGTAAGGAAAGCCGATCAAGAAATCTAGGTTTAATACGAAAGTATGAACAAATCATTAATCCGATACTGCGTATTCTATAAATTAAAATAATTCATAAAATCCATCACTGACATGATTACATTCGTGGCAGCACTATGTTTGTCGAACTGGAAAAACCTCTGGGAACTAACGTAAAAACTGCCCCATATCAGTTGCTCTAATTAAAATTAAAATCGGATCCGGGCCATAGCGGTGCTACATGCAAGATGCTTACAATATTTCCCTTTGGAGCTTTGAAATTTAATAAGCGTTTAACACTTCAAAGCCCTCGTGTAAAGCAATTTGGCGTAGTCGTTGAAAAACAGCGAGTTTTCGGCTGGAAAACGTAATTGGTTTAGAGCACGGTGCCTCGGTAAAAGATTAATTAGCGCTGCAAACAGTCGAGGTAGCGCTTTAAAGCGCTCTTGTCTGTCGAGATCAGTGGCGGATTTGCAGTCTTGGCCGCCCTAGGCCCGAGGCCACGTATCGCCACTTTTTCAGCACTCTTCTTAACTCGTGTTATAACCACTTGTGCGAGGCTCTCTAAATATTAATGTTAAGCTTGAGAGAAGTCGTATGATCAAGTCTGTGCTCCGAACCTTTACAAACGAGAACTGGGTTAGTGCTGTCACAACTAAAAAAAAAAACTTGAAACACTTTTTTCACTCATAGGCCCACAGTAGGATTTTCTCTTGTGTTGTGGGTGCCATGAACACACAAAAACGAATTCACAAACACCCAGACCCAGAACATAAATCTAAATTCATCGTTTAGATGCCTCTCTGGCCGGGAATCTAACCCGGGACGTATTGCGCGTCAGACCTGTATGGTAACCGTTCCACCACGCGGGTCCACCATGGTTAACCACGCCCTGAAATCGACGCTCACATAATATATCTCGCTGAATTACTGAGAAAACTATGACAATATGAGCGTCGACTTCAGTTCCTAACTCCTACCGTTTAGGCTGGAAGTACATCTGCATATTCAAGGTCGAGGAGTTCAAGGTTAAACTTTTCATCGCATGTCTTTGCTTGGCACTCTAAACATAAATCCATAAGGAATAATTGGCCAGCTCCTTAGTTGCGACTGGAAGTTACCCTGCATCATCAGGATCGAAGTGTTCAAGGTCAAATTTTTCATCTTATATTTTTTCTTAGTAATCGCATTATATATACCTAAAAACGAAATGGCCAACTCTTATGGCTTAGGCTAGAAGCATCCCTGCATTATCAGAGTCGAGAAGTTCAAGGTCAATTTTTTCATCATATCATGCAATCTAAGATACTTAATACACCTTTTAAATTTCAATAAAATCAGATGGGCGGATACAGACCTATCTTAAATTATTAAAAATCCCGGAATAGTGATGATGAGTTCCAAAATTTTACATTGCTTACCTTTATAAATAGTAGAGTATGCTGGACAATCTGAAACAATAATTAATCATTTTAATAATAAGTACGGTTCCATTGCGTAGGATTTACAGCCAAGCCTATTTTTGGCCGATTGATACCAGTATTAAGTGCTGCTGTGTTCTGATTTGAAGGCTATGGAAGGTATTACTATGTTTACTATTATTTCTCAAATTAAATAAAAAAGAGAAATAGCTCTACAACTAACACATATTACACTTGTAAGATAGAAATCAATCCTCCACAAAATGCTATAGGCCATACTGGCCATGGTGCTGGTGGCAAAAATTTCATGCGCGTTTCCGTGCATCAAAGGGCACGTTAATCTGTTGGTTCCGATTATCATTGGATAGCAGTCGTTGACCTTGTCGGAAGCCTTATGGGCGGTTTGAAAACATTTGACACGGGTTGGCCACTAACCCGTATCCCCTTCACCAACACGCATTGGAGCAGCGTGGTGGAGTACGCTCCAAGCTTCTCTCAGTTGTGGAAGAAGACCCGAGTCCATCAGTGGGGCATAAAAAAAGAGTTGCGTCATTTATCTTGCAAATCCTGAAAACCGAACGCATGGGTTCATTTCCGCATACTCGAGCCCATTCAAACTCAGGGCGGCTTATTCAAGGCACGACTCAGTGCAGGCTCTTTCAACGCACGGCTCGGCTCATTCGACCCCGAACGCGACCTCGCCAATTCATTTACGAGCGTCTCAGACTTCCTTATTTTAAAAGAAATTCCTGCAACGCTCGAGACGTGTGTTTGAGTGTGAGCTCATTACAGACTTTCATTTCATTTCTTTGAATACAGGTGTGTTCATTAACTGGAATAGAAGTGTGGCGGGGAATTTTTCATTAAGACGTCTATTGAGCTCCAATATCTTTCGTAGATCGACGTAGGGATTTCTGAAACGCAACCAATGACTCACAAATCCTGGTACTTTAAACACATTACGTACGAATGATAAATTCTAGTAAAATACTTGGTTTAGTCATTGAGATATATGTACTAAAGTAGGTACTAGAGAAGCTAATTCAAACAAAAATCATGTTTCAGTTTTGGTTTTATACCTTAAAGCGACTGCAGCGCTAAAACAATACTAATACTGTCTAACATATCCTTTGAAACTGCAGCGCTAAATTTGCTACAATACTCAATAAGGTTATCCGCATATAGACTATAAAAACAAAATGGCACGTGATAAAATCAGCTGATAATAATTATTTTATGTAAAAAATTTCAAAAAATCTAGTAAATTACGGATGAAGAGTTATTTTTGTGAACATTATCGATTTCTAAATTATTACTACAGTAACTCAGCACGTTCAAGGATATTTTGTAATATTTTCGATTAAATAACATCAAAAGTCTTAATTGTCAATAGCCGCAACGAGCTAGCGAGCGACTGAGTGAACTATAGAACAAGGTCCTCAGTTGAGTGAGGCATAACAGTGCTTTGCGTTGTCTTCTCTAGTACTTTAGTACATATATCTCAATGGGTTTAGTTTATGCTTTTTTTCATAAGCTTCGTGTTACTTTGAGTGCACACTTCTTAGAATCAGCAGCTGTTTTCGCTTTACGTGTGAAAATGAATAATTTTATATTTTACCCTGTTTGCATGCATGGACGCTTAAGCATTTTAATAAATTCTCTTTGTACTTCAGGGCCCTGCTATGAATAAATAGTATAATTTCAACGAAATTTTAAAACAATTATTATTTGAAACTTAACATTTTGCATACAACTGTAACATGATTGTTTATTTTGCTACAAACATTTTTGTAAGCATTAGAACTTTATTTTGATAATCAAAATGTAGTAAAAATAATATACATAACTTACTAAAATACTTACTTAGTTTAATAACTATATTGTA
Source organism: Urbanus proteus proteus (assembly GCA_018251915.1). Lineage (NCBI taxonomy): Eukaryota > Metazoa > Arthropoda > Insecta > Lepidoptera > Hesperiidae > Urbanus > Urbanus proteus. Next base: position 4,488 of record DWPV01003381.1, on the reverse strand, counting down.
TATATAACTATATACTATAAAAATCATATACCATCACCTGTATATGATTTTTAAAATTATATTATGGCGGAATGGATACAGTATTATAATATGTAACGGGTACTCACGATACGCGGATTTAACTTCTTAATTGCCGATATTTGGACCCAGTTGCATGGATCGTGATCACGGCGTAAATGTGGGGGCGGGGAGAAACATCCCTGCCCTTTTTATGTCCCACTGCTGGGAACGGGTCGTCTCACACAACTGAGAGAGGTTTGGAGCGTAATCCACCACGCTGCTCTACGCTCTACGCAAAACTATAATTGCAGAGAGCTGAATTCCATTCCATTTCAAATATCTCTGCTTCCCATTCATTCTGAAGATATCGGTTAAGAGATTTGAAAAGGGGTAACGGGTAAGAAAACTAAATAAGAAAGACCTTTCAAATCTCCACGATGTCTGTCTCCCGAACCACCTTCCTTGCCATTGTTAGCTACTCTAGACAGGTTTTTTATCGTTGCTGTAGCATTGCTTCTTAGTGATTGGTGCAAGACACTAGCTAAAGCAAGTTACTAGTATAACGTATAACCATTTTTAAAAATGTTTAAGCTTCCTAACATACCTATATTTTTTTAGTCGTTAAACCTTAACTCACGTAAGTTGACCCAAGTCAAGTAGGACAAGATAGATTAAGTGCTAGTTAAAAGAGGAATTGTGAAAAGTTTGTAAGCAGCAATAAGGAACAAGCTTTTTATTAAATGTAATAAGGAGCGTGCGTTAATTGTTATTAAATGTATAATTCAATACTCGAGCGGTAAAGATAGTATATTACTTTGTTACTTCATAGGTCACTTGACGAAGGTGTTGTATAGCTATTATTTATGGATCATGCGATCGAATACAAGCACATTTATTCAAAATTTAGTGCTACGATATTTTTATTAATATTAAACTAAGCGTACATGGATGGTGTTAATTGACGGAATACAATAATGACAAAGTAACTGATTTTATTAAATGGTATAACAGTGTTAATTTTTTTAACTCGCTTTTCTCTTTTAACTTGTACTGCCCATAACGATACCGGTGATCTTTGAATGGTAAGATCGCTTTGAATACCCACCGGGGTGCAATTGACGATGGAATCGCTAAGGCGATGCGAGCCCTTCTTTTTAGTTTAGTTAATCTATGACAGTCTTTGTCGGAATAATCCTTTCAAGTATTATCTAGTTGGAATACGTTTCAATTTGTATCGGGAATCTCTTTTTGCTTTTACTTTAACCCGGGTTGAAAGTAATTGGTGGTTGACTGCAGTTGGAATTGGATTTGTTATCTCAGTAACTACAGGAAACTGTTCTTGCACTGTACAGAATTAAAGAAGATTGCTTTCCACTGACCCATTGCTTAAGATGCTATGTACTTAAGTAAGAGTATAAATCGAGGTCTGTCTTGAAGGCGATAGCTCGATTTTTTTGTAACAAATCCTTAGACGCAAAGTTTTTGCCAAAGATATGGTAATTGGATCGCGCTGATATATTATTTTTATAGTTCTTAAAGCTACATACGCTATAGGTTTAGATAGGTATTTTTATATTTCTACTAGAATACATATACTACCGGCTGCGTATGCCACCGGGTATATTAAGTATACCCAGAACACACGGTAGTAATCAACTTTACGATTCTAAGATTAGGACAGTCGAACCAAAATTCTATGAAAAGCGTTAGTACGTTAGAGCAATAGATGGAATCAATTAGAGACGTCCTTTCGCATTGGACCGAGATCCAAGACAAAGGCGTAAACTACTGCGTACCTATTCGTTAGACCGTCAGCAAAATAAGTACTGAAGTGAATACAGTAACTTACTTTACTTATGCCGATACCATGTTTGTAGATGAATAAAATCTCTATTTTTACCCGACTGTCAGGTTTATGTTTTTTACATGTATCTGTTATCGTACCAATTTATATAAATGTATACTGCAGAATCACTAAGGCATATTATGTCGCTTCTGTAAATATAGCAAATGTCAACTTATCAATCTAGCTTTCCTAAGCTATGCTTCCTTAAGCGAAAGTTTAGAAAATTAGCTCAGCCAAACAGACAGACTGACAACAAAAATAATGCATTTTTGTTATAAGCATCGTGTTAACTCTCATATAAAATAAGCCAAAATGATATTTTGAAATCAAAGACACTTCAATTTTATTTATTTTTATAGATAGGACGCATCTTTTTTGCTTACCCTCCCAAAAGGTAGCGCTACACTACAAGCGTCGTCGAGTCGCCTGATATAGAGACGCAGGTGTGCATCCTTTGTAATATCCAAACCTGTCGTTGCCAATTGTATGCATCGCTATATCGAGGCGATGACAACTCTCATTTGCATTGGAAGTTTGGGGTATGTTCTGAAATATTTTGAAGTTCTATATAGTTCGGGCATTGTAAGTGTTGACGTGTAGCAATTTTAACTTTATATGCAGACTGAGGATAGCGGGTAATCACTTGTATTGTAGGTGGCGTTAAATGACACACGAATTATTGCCTTATTATTCTTGTAAAGAAAAGTCGAAAAATGTTTTCTTCTTACGACAAAATAGGTGGATATTGAATAGCCACTTATGAACATAATAATACATTTTTGAAGTTCGAACTGTGTCTGTGCATAAATGCGAGTGAAAATAGTGTTTTGTGTTCTTGTTTCGTACTCGTATACACAAACAAAATATGTATGAGTGTTTATTATATATTTGCATAAAAAATTGATTAGATTGAAAGTGAATAAAAAGTTATAACGAAATCAGTATAAACAGTAGTTTGACAATATAGATTGGATCTACTGATGAAATAAATATTAATATCCGATGTAACAATACAAGATAGACGATACCTGTCATCACAGCATACGTAATTTGTGAGCGCCCTGCGTAACGCAGCGGGATCGCCAATTACCGCCCACACTCGGAACCCCGCTGGCAGCTAATGTATCCCCACGCTACTGTACGCATGCGGCCACAATTATCATTGAAGTAGCCCAAAATTTATATCAAGGGTACGCGAGCTATTTGTATTAAGCGACATTTTGGCCGCATATTTAGTTATATTTTACTCTAGCTAAACCCCGCGGTTTAACCCGCGTTTAAAAAGTAAAAATAATACTTATTTAAACATAGATGTCATCCCGCTTTCCCGCGACGGCGCGCGCATGCGCGTGGAGCGCGCGCTAATGGATTTTTCAACAATTAAAGTAACCTATGTTACGCCTTAGACTTTCAGCTATCTTCCAGTGAAAATCCCATTACAATCGGTCCAGCCGTTTAGAAGATTCGCTCAGCCAAAAAGACAGACAGACACAAAAAAAAATAATTGCATTTTCATGATGTATACTTTGATATGCATTAAGTAAGAAAATTTTATTTTGAATTGAATTTTATTTATTTGTATAGATATATTCGGAATCAGCGGACTTTTCTGCGTCTTTTAAGTTCAATTTCAACGGCCATTCGAGCACGTTTTTGGCGCTTGAAACAATACTAAATTTAGGCCTACTTTGACTTTAACGCTATTGATGCGACACAAATTTTGTACAGATTTTGCAAAGATTGTATTAATGCGGACAAAATATGTTGAGATTTTCATTTAACCTGTTATTCTTGAACCTGAAATCCACGCTTAGTGTCGGTTAATACATTTTGCCTACGCTGAGAATACATTTTGAATGTCACTTAAACTATTTATCCTGCATCTGATTTTAGTAGGCACAGGCGCTTAAAAATTTTGATTTTCGGGTAGGTATTCCTTTAAAATTTGGTTCAATTTTTCCGCTATTTGTAGGCTTCAAAATTTAGCAGAGTGATGTTGTTTTATCGAGAAATTCAATTTTACTTCTACATATGTACTGTTAAGTCTAACTACTTACTTTTTGTGCAAAAAACTCCATAAACTGAATAGCCTGATTCGTCAAAAATCACATATGCCATTTTTTCGTAAAAATACATTGATAGATTATTTATTTATTCCGAAAATCTAAACTAAAACACTCACCCGTAAAATTCCAAATATGTCGCTTAATAAAAATAGCCCGAAAGCCCTCGATATGGATGTGCTTGAATTTTTTACATACTTTTATTTACTTTGTTTAATTTTTATAAGTTCGTTGATATGTTAGAGACAAGTACTGCAACGTGGCAATAAAACTTGAAACCACTTAAACCTAAGCGACTGTTCTATTAACTTTTAACAAAAAAATAAAACCGACTTCATAGTCACAAAAAAGTAAAAAATAATTTACATCAATTTCAGGTATTCATATTTAATTGCTTTGCTTAATAATCTCATCATGTATATCTACAAACCAAATGGCCAACTCTCATGGTTTAGGCTTGAAGCACTCCTGCATCATCAGGGTCGAGGAGTTCAAGGTCAATTTTTTCATCATATCATGTAATCTAAGACACTCAATGCACCTTTCAAATTTCAATAGAATCGAATGGACGGATACAGA
>DWPV01003380.1:0-15322 GCA_018251915.1 Urbanus proteus proteus | reverse complement strand
AATTTATTCTAATAAGTAGAAATATAATCTAGATATGCAGGGTCAGAACTCGATAATCTAAGGACAATCCTGGACTGATCAATATACTAAATTAAATGCTTTCTTCTATATAGAATCAACCACTGAACCTTTCTTATTACTTAATGAATTTATGGACAATTTTGATAGATAATAATGATACAGGATAAACTAATAATCACGGGCGGAAATAGAGGGCGCTGCATATCCAACGTTATAATCATTCCTTCAAGTTAAATTTCACGCAAATATCGCATATTTAATCATTTACAACATTATGTCGTTCATAAACTATGCTTTGAAAACGATGTATATATGGACTTCCAATTGTTAATATATGGCCAAGTTTTACCGTAGCACTAGTTTATCAGTAAGTTATTATTTATCCAGTAATAAATGAAGAGATGAAGTTCATGGTGATACGAATTCAGTTAGGTAATAAATGGAGTGAATTGCCAACTACGAGTATACAAAGCAATGTATTTCTATAAAACAGAAATGGACAGCTCTATGAAAATACAAAACATTTTGATAAATGATATTAAAGTTACATAGTTCATAATTCAAATAAAATAATTAAGTCAAACATTTCAACTCACTCTCTGATATGATTAACAGTAAACATTTGTACTTCTAATAAAATTTGACAGTCATTTTTGTTAGGAATTTCTTTTAAATAATATCACATTGTTCATATTATGTTACACACATAATACAACATAGCATGTAACAAAATATATAAGATTAACACATAGTCTATAATTATGTTCTTAGTTGCATTAAAATCTAGACAAGACAACATCTTTATTGTTACAGTAATTATATCTATAATGTATTGTAGATTATTTATTACACTTATCAGTCTGACCAGTAAGAAATACTGTTTATTGGGTAACAGATGGTCTTATGGCAGCAATATAGTTATGTATATTATTCTTAAACTGTAAATATGACTATTGTCTATCTTCACATATTCTCTACCCAAATATTTTGTGCTTAACATTTTACATAGCAGATACAAGAATAACAAATCAATTTATTGTATGGAAAATATAGTCTTAACCATAATCGGATCCCAAAGAGGTCAACCCCTTATTTTGAATAGCAAATGTTACTGCTGCATCTAGGAAATCATAATGATTATGTATGATATTGTCATTTAAATTGAGGTTTTCATCGGCTTCATATTCATTATTAGGAGTTTGGGGAGGGTTGCTTTCACTGAAGCATTGATATGAGGAATTGGACGTGTCTGGAAAGAAAGTCAGATCATTATTGACCGTACCTCTTATATCATCTGTATAGGACCAGGACATATCAAATTCACTGGATGAGCCCCTTTCTGAATTACTCGGTTTATTTTCGGTGACCCCTTCAGTGGTTACTTCCTCATCAGAGAGCGGACTGCTGGGCGGCGAAAGGAATAGATCTTTAGTGTTTGAAGAAATACTTTTCTCTACACTACTTGTGTTTTCTGAATTAGGGGCATTTTGAAGACCATGTGCAGATATAGCCATAAGGATTCCTTCATTCTCGATACTGTTATCTCCAGGCAGGTTGTTGATGAACTCTGCTACATCTAAAGCCAGAAACCTATTGTTATCCATGTCTGTCGGTAGCGGAGCCACCATCCATGAATCCAGTACTCTGTTTATTGTGTTATCTACAAATCCTTTAGCCATCTGGAACAACATAAATCAGTTATCATTAGTGCGAAGAGATGAGTAATAATTTCTATTTATCATTAGTGCGCAGAGATGAGTAATAATTTCTATATTCCGGAGAAACTAACTGAAACCCTCAATTTTATCTATAAAGTTAGTTTAAGAAATGTTCCTTATGACTTTAAATTGTAATAACTTTTATAGAGGTCCCCAATTTTAATGAAATAAAGTCTAAATGTTAAGTTAAGATTTGATGGTAAAATTGTTATACCAGTACAAAACAATAGAATTTACATAATGCTAGAAAGCACAAACACAAGAAGAAATGAGATGAGTAATAAATGCAAATAATAGGCTTGTTGCTAGCTTTCATAAAAGTGCATAATATCATGTCCATTGTCTAAGACCCAAATACGAATAACTCATATAACATTCCTGTTCTGGCAAACGGACATATCCCACCTGGTGAGGGTACCTGATGATCCGCCATGCTCGAGAGTCACAGTTCAGAGTTTGTATGTATCCAAGATGTTGAGAATAGAAGGAAGACCCTCAGTAGTAGGACTAAATCTATATCAATCATATATACCAAGTAAGACTAATCTTATCCAGTATAATTTACCAGTGTCGGCTCACTATCATGTAGTCTGCATGCTTATTTGCTACTGCAATATTTTAACAAAGAATGTCTTGCCTACTTCAAGATAATTCACATGAGAAAACCTACTTGCTCTCAATAATACAAAATAAAAAATCAGTATAACACTAATATTCACCTGTCTTGCTTGCCATCGCGCTATGCACTGGTCCTCGCTGTAATTGGGTGAGACCAAGGACATAGGTATTGGTGCATTGTCACTTCTAGATTTGTTCACATTACTGTTGTATGAACTTATGTACCGTGGATATGGGAGCTTCTCAGGCGTTATGCTCGTACTCGGCAAAATAGACTTGTTAGTATCCGTGATAACAGAGTCTAAAGTATTAAAGTCCTGCTTTAACAAATAGTCGCCAAGTATTTCGAGATTTTGTTCTGTATTACCTACTAAGTCATTCGAGTCGTTTGCGTTGGCTGACGACGAACCAGCCTTATCAGAATCGTTAGCAACCGCGGCAGGAGCTTTAGCGGTTTCGGTTATTTCGTTTCTCAAATGATATTTCCCCTTAACTTGCCATGCAAAGCGCGCTTTCTTTAGTGGGCGTTCGGATTCCATTGTTGAGTCGCCATTTTCTTGTCGCTTACACGACGATTCCCCAGCCGTTCCCGGAACATTCATCGCGAGAAGTTAGAAAATAACACTTGTTTAACTATCATTAGTAAACAAACTCTGACATCACTAATTACTAACATATGATTGACTGACAAGTAGTTAATTAGTGCACTTTTTACTTTCGGAATGTTGACAATCAGAGGAAATGTCAAAAGTAAGGATTTTCTTTCCAACAAATAATTAAAACTCAAAATTTTTGTAGCTTAATTTCAATGTTATAAAAGATTAATTAAAATACACCTTATTTTAATCAATTTTAGTTATGTAATACGTTTAATAGCCGTAAAATACAAAAAATATATAATCTGTTTCTGTGTTACTTTATCACAATGTTTCCATATGAAAAAATAATATTAAACTGATTCTGACTAGCTACCAACCAATCAGAATTATGGACTTCAAAATTTTTTTATGTCACAAATATTTAAATATCAAGTAAAAACAAAATCTGCTAAACTGCTAAGTATGAAAAGCGTTACCTACCTACCTAGCGAACCTACTTATACAAATATACACTATACAGTACAGTAGGTACGTAAATCGCTCGTCGGTCACGATAGAACAAACATCTTATGAAAATAGCTGAACCTTTTTTGATGCGATTGTCAAACGACAAAATATAGACTTATAGTTGACTAAAGGACAGAGCCATTACAACGTTCATAACACATAATAATATGATTGTGTCATAATATATTATGAAAGGTACTTTTCTACATAAAAAAAGTAGACGGGCGCGTAAAGGCGTGGAGCAACGTGGAAATATTTGGTTTATTTAATATATCTTTTACACTCGTTACCTACTAATGATTATTGTTTATCATATAACCCGGATTTCACGTAAACAATGCGTTATCTACCTTCCCGAGCTCATTATTTTAGCGCACTGAATTCGTAATGTTTACCTAATGGCGTCGTCTATTTACAAAGTATCGAGCACGGCCATTATGCCCTGAATCCATTACGAATCCTTATCTTCCTTAAAGTGCCGTACAAAAAGACCGGTCAAAATTTGTCTTAACGACTTATCGTAAGCCCTCTATTGAAGTAATCACTTCACAAAGGGGAACCGTATAGTTTAGTACGCACGTTGTGGCCAGTTCGTCCCTATCCGCCCGTTAGGCGTTGCCTAAAAAGTAAAGTGATTTCAGTTGTAAATATTTAACTAGGATTTTACTACTAAATTTGAGACATTGGCGATCATTTCATATTCTGCGATCAGGGTAAAAGGACATAATGCAAGTAAGTTTAATTTAATAATTTAAGTACATACTACTTATATGTAACATAATCAATATAATTTATACCTACTTAATCACAAGGATTTACTATTAAGCATTTATCGTAACGAAATTTATTGGAAGGATAGGTATTTAAGCACACGCTTATTAAAGTAGCCAATGTTACGCCATACATCTTCAGCTATATTCCAGTGGAAGCCCCGTCAAAATCGCTCCAGCCGTTTAGAAGATTACCTCAACCAAACAGATAGACACACAGACAATTTTCATAACAACTTTCATATGCATTAAGTAAAAATTGTTAACAGACACTTCAATTTTATTTATTTGTGTAGAAAATCTCTGCAAGGGTGAATATGGCTCATTTCTTTAATTAACGCAATGTAAAATAAATAAATATATTTTCTCTGAAAATCAACGAATCAACTAGGTGCGAAAAGTTACTGCGACACATTTCAATGAAATATAGGTTCGATTATTTAAATATCAAGATCAGACGAATTGCGCCTTGGAATAATAACAAGCCTACGCAATTATTTTGATTGAAGTTTATTTCCCCGTATAGGCCAGATGTATATATAGGTGGAGGCAGCTTGATATTTTAGTATCTTAAAATAATATTATTGTGTCCGATGTAATTGTAGACCCTGTCTGTTTAAATATACCCACAAAAATCGATGATCGAACATTATCTACACTCACAGCCTCACACTAGGATTTTCTCCTGTATCGAGGGTGTCATGGACACACAGACGAATACAGAAACAACCAGATCCGGAACAGAAATCTAAATTCATTTAGATATCTGTTTGGCCAGGAATCAAATCCGGGGCCCACTGAGTGTCACACTTGACTAAACTATTTAATTAAATGAAGCTCTCGTTTGTCTCGCATAAATAATTAATATTGCCAAAATACAACACGTGTCAGGTTTTTAAAATTTCCAGAATGATTGTTCTACATTACAGGTACACATTTAACCATTGTTTTTTTGTCCGTCGTTCAATCCCAAACTTACGCGTTACGCGCTAACCTTGCATCTATTTTAAAGTGACTTTTCTCAAGAATAAAGAATATTGCACGGGCTCAAGTGTACCATAAAAAATAGGATTGGGGAACCCATGGAAGAATCTATAAAATAGGAAGCTTGAATGAGCATATATCTACGCAAGCAGACAGCATGAGGAAGCTTGGTTATAAATGAGGAAAGTATATTTCAAAGAAGTGACGGAAATAAAAACCGAATGCAAGTTTGACCGCGTTGATACTTTGATTAAATGGTGCGGTTGATTCTCGGAAACCGGTTTGGGAAAGAAAGATTTTTGATAAACCGTGAGTGCTAGATAGATAGTAGTTTGAATTTTGGCGTCATGTTCAAAGTCGTGGGTTGGATTGGAAATAGACAAGAACTTTTTAATTACTCAATATTATAAGTAGGTATGTTGTTTTTTTAATTTTTTTATAAAGATATCACGAGGAAGCTATTTTTTTACAAGTCCCAAAGGTCTTAAATTTATAAAAAGTTACACTTGGCCGCAACTGAACCGCTGATCTGCGCCTAACATTTGGAGAGTTTTGGAGAGGACCTGTAAGATACCCGTATCGGGCCGTATCGACCGATCTACCTCTTCAAGACTTTTTAAAATATATTCATAAAAAAGAAAAATATAATATAACAGGAGGTACATAGGCTATACTTAAATGTAATTGCGTTTAAAAATTTACAGATATTTTTGAGATTTGACACGACGGGTTAATTTTATTTGTACAAAAATGTTAAAGTGTACAAAAGCACGAATAAAATAAAATCAAATGCAACTTTGACCTCGCAAAATTTATAGTCTTCGATTCTTTCAAACCAGTTTATGAACCGGAGGATTCTCTTCGCAAAGGGGACAAAGAGCCCCATTATCCTTTTGAGATTTCGGTTCATGTGAACATTATTTTTGTGTCAATGAACTTAAACTTGGCCGATACCTAAATGCGGGGTGAACACTTTATGTTCCAACAATCGATTGTTCCGTAATGTAAGTAAGTAGGTAGATACTTATCTACCTATATCAAATTATATATAGAGCTGAGTTTTTTAAATAAAAAATAAAATAAAAACAAATAAACGAACGGTAAATTAATAAACAAATTGAAATCGTCAACTACAGTAATTTTATATTATAAGAATTTAGCGGTTATAATATTACGGTGATCTAATTTAGGTAGTTCGGAAGTGTATTGATATGATACTTATACTATAATTACTAAAATATTTGTTTATTTCCAGAACATGATTTTCACTTGCCTCGTCTGTGCAACACTAGCGTTGTCGGTGCACAGTGCACCGATGACAGATCACCAGCTGGAGAGAACGTTGGCTGATAGAGTCGCCATGCAACGGCACATTAAATGCGCATTGGGAGAAGGACCTTGTGATAGTGTTGGAGTTCGACTTCGAAGTAAGTATTCGTAAGGCATCCGTCCACCCATCAGTATTCCCATGAGTTAATAAGCGAATGCTCTTGATGAGAACCTTTGTGAATATCTTGGATATCTCTAGAATAGATAGAACTTGTAGTTTTTCTCGATTTAACTTCATACTTGTTACGTTACTCACGTTTTTACACGATATGAACAAAAAAGTTACATACATGATATCGTGCAAGTAACTTGCGTGCCTGTACTTCTGCATCAATATTATTCATAATTAAACATTTGCTCCGCGAAAATATGTTTCAGTGAAACACTAAAGCAAAAACATAATAAAAAATAAAAGTAACTTAGGTATTGATTTTATTTTACAAATTTGACATTCGATTACTTGAGGCTGTTAAACTTTGACATTTTGAAACTTAAGCCTTTTTTTAATCTTACCAAATTAGCCTGACTACAAACATTGCACCAAAGATAACTGTAGTTTACATATTTTTGACTCTTATAATGTTTCTTTCCAGCTTTAGCTCCATTGGTTCTTCGAGGGTCATGTCCACAGTGTTCGGCGCAGGAGACGCGTCAGATCCGACGTACCCTCGCGTTCGTGCAGAGGAACTACCCGTGGGAGTGGGCCAAGATAGTGCGTCAGTACGGTTGATCTACTTAACCTCGCTATTGGGTTCATGGGCGTAGGAAACTTCGAAGAATGAGTTAAGAGTTTATACCATAGACAAATAATAAATTTTCATATTGTAAACATAATAGTTGCACTTAGGTACCTACCACAGATTTCTTTTTTAAAGTAGACTTTCTTACGGGGCTTTGGTACGAATTTCATTCAATTTCATCACAGAGCAATCGCATAAATTAATGATTGAAGATAAAAATGTAATAAGGCCTATTTTGTGTAGTTCGTCCAAATTTAATTGTATTATTAGGAAAAATATTAAAAGATACACAAAAAGATATACAAAAACATAATTTACATTAAAATAATTAGGTTACCGTGTAGGTAGTTAAAAAGATTTTTGCGATTTTGTGCAGCAGATGAATTAACAGCCAACGACTCATTAATTTATTGAATGTATTGCTTAATTATGTAATAACCTTTAGCATTTAAGTATAAAACTTATTTATGAATTAAATAATAAATAAAAATTATGGTTTTCATGGGGAAAATGGGTCACCAATTCCATTACAATTTGACTCAGATTTATTTGAGCAATTTGAATGGTTTCTTTCAAATTACTACCCACTACCAATTAGGTTTGGCTTGCTGAAATTCCTATATCTCTCCGTTGATAGAATAATTACAGGGTATTTTCATGCGCCGTTTAAGCAGTCATAAGTCATTTTAAACTTCCTCTAAAGTGCTACGTATCTGTTAAATTGTTAAGAAACCCCTTCAGTAATAAGGCGTATCCTGAATGTAGACATTCCTTTTAAAATATGTTACGTAAAATCCGTTGAGAATCGATTAGGGGGTCATTGAGAATTGTAACGTCATCAAAGTTTGTGGTCACTATAATGTAATCTATTTCACGGTGTTACTTTATGATTTTATACAATTAAATATTATAACGCAAGCACATTCAACTATAACGTCTATAACTGAAACGTAGGTATCTACGTAGGTAGTACCGATTTCAAATTATTTGTTATAACGTGATTATACCATACCTAGTATCAGTGCAAATTTTAATTATTTATAATTAAAAAAACATACTTTCAAATAAAGATTAATGATTTAGCTATTATGTTTTTATTTTAACTTTACTTACATTTAGTGACAAGGTTTGTATAAGATACAACATCAAATTGCTAGAATTGGTTTCATAGAAATGTATATTCCACGTACCTAATCATTATGAGCTGCTTACCAAATATTGTGTGTCATAATTTATTTATGAACGATAAATTGGGTGCGCATGCTCAAATAAGATAAATATTTATTGTGTAGATCGTAACAACAACAACAAACTAGATTAGGAATGATTGTAATTAATTAAATGAGCTAATTACATTAATTTAGTCAATGTAACAACATAAGAATACGGACTTCAGTTTAAAAAAGGTGTTCTTGTTGCATGCGAATCTACGATTAGGTTGACGACTTGAAGACGTTAAGGTAGTAAAAGTATATTTTGTATTTTTATATAACATAAAATTGTTACCTAATTATTGTGTTTTATTCACCCATTAAACGTCACGTAACTTGTGACGCATCATGGCATACGATAGTGGTAAGTTAGCACTAGCAGCTAAGAGAGGGGAGTCTGTTAAGTAAGAGGTTACGGCACTCTCGGGTTTGCGGCCACGGCATTCTCTCTGTATTCATTCGCAGACTTAAACGCTTCACTGATTGCGTGAAACACTTTAGAAATCATAACAAATCCGGGTCGATAATTAGGAACGCGAAGTAAAAGTGTATCGTGCTTTCAGGATGCAGGTGAGTTGAATCTGCAGTTTCTCCATAATGTCTAATTACCCATTAGTATAGGAGCTTTTGATGACATGAGCAAAGTAAGCAAAGGGCATTCGATTTACCTGCTCGCCTTTTAAAACTTTTGTTTAATAAACTTGTTTGGTGATATTTTGATCAAGTTAAAACTTTTATCAAGTTCATATAAATTTACGTTCTTTTTCATTAAAGTTTCTATTTTGACTTCACTAACAAAGTAGTAGGAAAAGTAAAGGTTTTCCGCGAGTAGTCTGTGGTTTTTCCAGTCCTTGTTAAGGTTTCGTTTATTTATTTCGACATGAAAATTATTTTATTTCTTTTGAACATTTACCAAGCCGTTAAATAGTGTAGAACCGTATAAAGTAGTTCACTCTCAAAGCGGATGTACCTACCTACCTACTTATTATGTCATGTTGTTACAAAATATTTAAGTAGGTAGTTGTTTGTTTTTGATGATCTACCTTACTATTATATTTGTATTAGAATATCTTTAACTAGAAAACTGTAAACATAGTCAACAAATTACTTAATTTGTAATGTATGCGACAATGAAATGATTTTAGAATATTTATTGGTATTGCATATAGTTTTGATAGTGACTATGAGGGTGTGAAATATATTCAATAACTACCTCTCCAATGTTCTAAGCTTGTAGAAGTCTTTGACGCTCTCCTGTGACTATGACCTCCTCTGACCAAATATATTATTTTGTTTTGGTTCTGAGTATATAGGCAGTGGCTAAAATAAAAGCCATTGCGAATTAGTGTTGAGGGGTAGCCTGGTAGCACGCCTCTAGACGACCTCAGAATTAATTAGGTACAAATGTCCATGTAAGTAGGAACAAAATATACAGTTTAAACATGGACGACACCGCTAAGTACCATCAGACAGTCTATATGCTCTTTTGCCCTAAAATGCAACAGCTCTATCATTAAGTTTTCCCAATGCAATATACCTATCTAAGGTAGACTTCTCATTCCCGATGTTTCCTATTATACTTAGTATCTGGTATAGCAGCGTATCTGTGATGGACAAAGAACACTGAGACACTTGTCTCTTTATTTTGTGCTGATGAACATAAGGTAGGGCCTATAGCTATAGCCAGTTCGCTATTTTCCACCTAAACCACGAAAAGGTCCAATTACATGGTACCTACAATGCGGTCACGTAGTAGAACAGTCCTTTTAACGTTGTGGTAATAATGATTATCGTTTTTGGTTTGTTTCTTATGTATTACACGGCCGTACCTAGCTAGCTGCGTGACTAATCGGTGCAATAATCTCTCAAGGCTTGCCAGTCCCTAAAACAAACATGTCAGTGGTTTTTATTTTAGTCCTTATTTTTTCCTAGTACTTCACGACAATAAGGAGGAAAATGTGACAACAAACACTTATGCGCACTTAACTGAGTATACTTACAAATATTCTATGTAAAAATAAGCGTATACCAATGTGTGTACCATCAAATATTTTTTTACAACTCATTCATGGGTTACAATACACATCCCTAATCTCTGCTGGGAGAAAATGCTTTTTAGCATTAAGTCTGCATTTTATGCCATGATTTATTTAGTCTGTTTGTTAGGTTTTTTTTAATAAAGAATAAATGGGTGTCATAAATCAAAATAATAAGAAAAACATAAACGTAAGATAACAAGACAAACCTGCTGAGCTTCTTGTACAATCCTCTCATTTAAGGTCGTTTTCTGGTCATAATGCATAAGAAAAGATAATGTTTTCAAGATACCTACACTCTCTCTTACACCCTCTTACACGTTTTCGCATCCTACGGGTGCAATATCGTAAATGACAAATTATGTTATCAGTATAAGTGCCTGTGTACAGTCTGAAGCCCTATCTATATATTACCTACTAATATTATAAAGATGAAAGTTTGTGAGGATGGATGGATGGATGGATGGATGTTTGTTACTCTATAACTTAAGAACGGCTCAATCGATCTATTTGAAATTTAATGCAGACATAGACAGTAGCCTGGAATAACATATTAGCTACTTTTTATCCCGGGAAAATGTGCGGTTCGCGTGGGATACATGTATTTTGTTTCATCGCCATGTCAATCTCGCGGCATGTTTATTGATTTAATTTTCAAACGCTGGTGAAACCGCGGGGATCATCTAGCAAATTTATAAAGACTTGATTCATCATCACAGACTAGAGTACAGAAATATGAAATTTTAACAATGGGTGAAAATGACATACAATTCGGCTCTGCTAACGCTTTCGTTAGCAGAGCCGAGTTAATATCTGTATATTTGTTATATTCCACATTTAAGGGGGCTAAATTGATACTGAAAGCTTGAACAAAATAAATACGTTTCAACCTATTTCATTATCTTATGTTGTTCACGGTTTTCATGTTTAAAATCATTAACCGGAATAAATTGGATTTATTACGTACACAGTAAAATCTGCATGGTAAATCATTTTAAGTTATTTATTATTCCAAAGTGTTTATTGACGTTGGCTTAAAGTTACCCAGTCAATAAAAAATGGAAATTGTAAGTATTATTGAACTACCCGTGACTAAGTTATTTATTATTGTCGTCAAGCGAAGACGCCTTATAAAATTATTTAAGATTCTTTATGACTCAAATCGATTACAAGTAGCTTACTGAGAAATTAAATAAAACAAGATATCTAAGTAGTTCTAGAGTAGGTACAATGAATGTCCCCTCTTCCTGGGAATGTCGTAGCAGACTACTAAGAGACAAAATTCAGGATACCGGTAACATTATCTTTTTGTGTAACATCAACGGCCATTGCGGCGTTGACCGCATGCCAGGATGGCCAGGCACAGTGATTATTGGGAAATCACATCAAAACTTTATAATAGGTATTATACGCATATACTTAATCTGTATTTTCCCTTATTCTTTCATATTTAATTACCTTTCCGGCTTAAATACTGAAACTGTGACTGCAGACATTAAATCATCTATCAATTTATTACATACAATATTTTATGTAACTTTCATGATACAGTAGTATGTACAATATTAGCTAATAATAGAAAGAATACTCATACATACCTTATGTTCCAAGTGTTATTTAGTTTCGTTATTAAAGTATCATGAACAAAGACATTTCTCCATAACATAAGCAAAATGGGTACCTAATGTTAACGCAGTGTAATTGTAATTTTACGATATAAAAAATGTTAGTAGCTGATTTCTATGGATTAATTTCTCTGTCCAATAGTTCTCAACCAGGGGGCTATTACCTCATTGGGATGTAGAGGGATAACAAGTTTATTTTAATAAGAATAAAGGTGTCATGAAAATAGCAATTTTTAATTTATACAAAAATCGTTAGGACTTTACCTACGGGATAGCATTATGGTGTTTTTTATCCGGAAATTATCCCATTGGTAATACGTTAGGCAACTGAAACATTAAAATCATTTTAAAGCTCAGAATGAGTAACATTTTAGTAAACAGGTAATCCTACAGCTTATTTATGGCCAGGATGTCGTGGCGTAGATATGTCGTCATGTCCGGTATTAGTCAACTACAAGATTGTAAAAGTTAGCATTAAATAGGGATAAATACTTACCTAGTCGTAAATACTGTAATAGATATACACCTACTACTATTACCTACATTATGTGGAAAGTAATTAAGCAATACACGACTTAGTTAGTACATACATGGCTTAATGGCTTGATGAGAGAGAGCTTGATATATCTCAACGCAATGATTTATTTTATTTTAATTTGATACAAACGGGTTGTTAATTGCTAAAGTTTTTAACCATTGATATATGCATATTATTATCCTGCAGACGTTATAAATTATATGTATCCTACCTTTGACAAAGGTCTATTTTTCAAACTTCAAAAATACAGTTAGTTAGTTACTCAGTTCAAAAATTTTTAATAACAATTGTTGATGGTCATAATGACGTCGATAATCAAAATAAGATTAAGAACTCATGTTTTAAATGGTTGGTAGATTATTTTCTTTTATTTAATCAAATTTATCAGTTAAAAAAAAATCGGCTTCAAAACGAAAATATTGGTTAAAATGAAATCCCCAATTTTACATCTTCATGTCTGTAATCATACTTTTATTTTAAAACTTTTAGGGGTGTTGGAAAATTAGTAATGAATACTCAGAGTAGTTCTCAGAGTAGCGGTTCAGTTACTGCAGATAATATATTATGTTAACACCGTGATGCATTATACCTTTAATGTGTGTCAAAAGCATAGATTTTTCACTGAAAAGCAACGTTACTGCAAGTCTTAAAATTAACGGCATAAACAAACTTTGTTTAACAAATGACTTTTCAACGTAGATAACAATACTCCTATCCCTGTGTCAAAAAACTTTCACTTTCGTTTTTCTGTTCCACAGAGGTAGGTACGCCTGGTTTGTTTAAGCGCGAAACAGTTAATTACAAATTCATCAACTTAATATAGACACATAATATATTATGATTGCCTATTTATTTTAATTACTCAACTAATATGCGGACATGTCACTAATAATCAAAAATTAAATACTATTTCGTTAAGAAATAATAACGTTAACGCTAAAGGTATCTTAGCTATGCCTCATAAATATTTTTGTCTCATAGGTACCTACTAGTTCGCAGTAGGTATTCTTATTTATTCTTTGTTTCATTATAAATTTTTACAGCAATGTTTGAAACTCAAGAGTACTTTACAGGTATTTTATTTTAAATTTCATTGTAGGAATGTAGACTGTAATGCTATGTTAAGCTTTGTTATACGATAAGATAGGCCGCGTAATCATATAATATACTTATACATATAAGTAAATATACTATTTTTGTTCCGAAAAACTATGGGGTGGAAAGCCGGACAATTGCCTAGAGCGGCAAAATTGAACACGTACCTACGTATTCTCTGTCAAAAGGCGGCTAATGAATACGTCCGTTTGATCGCTAGAAACACAAGCTGCAACTTACTACTGCTCATTACTTGTAACCTAAGTTGTAAAGTGCCATTGTAACAGGAAATTAAGCTTACTTTAACTTAAACTTACTTCTTTGACGCGGGTGAATACATATATGTAATTCTTTTAAACGAGTGTTACAACCGAGTTTCCATAATCGATTTTTCGTTTATAGTCGTTGAAAGTAATAATCAGTAGGTAATCATTACCTACCGATAAAAAACAAGTAATTAAGTCGTAATATTGTCTGCCCTCTAACTAGGTACCACAGGAAGAGACCCAATAGGACTTATTTTGATGCAGCCTTAACATTCTTAAAATAATTTTATACAGTTTAAATAAATTATTCTATAAAATTAGTACGCGCAATTCGACAAACCAAATCTCGATTAGAAATTTAGAACTTGGCGGCCTTGTAGTTTCCGCTGTATTGAAATATAATTACTATCGGTCAAGTTCACCTCGGATTGGAAACTAAGATTTTTACATTACGACATTTTTGAGCAAACTTTTCTTGTTCGAACAAAGACAAATCAGATTTGTAAAATGCCGACAAGTTTAAAATCGTAGTCTTATATTCGTTGAATGTAAATTAATGAAACAATAAAGCATATAAGTAGATAAATAACCATAAATAGTTTTTAAAAAAACTCCACTTCTTTATCAGATCAATCGGATCGAGAAGATAGCAAGTAAAAATAAACTCATATCCATTATTAATTTTTTAATTTTTTTTCTGCCCCGATCTATTCAATTCTACCAAGTGGGTGATGCCAATAAAAACTAAACAGTCGTGATATCCATAATTCCATATATCCCTCGTTGGACTAGAAGTGCATGGTGTATCTGTTTCTTTTAATCTTTTAATATAGATACATGCCACCCACGTGTTTTATGCGGGAGAGATGCAAAGATAGATATCTGAACAGACTATTTGTAGATGTCATGTGCCCATAGAGTTATTATACTTGTGCCGCAGTAATGTAATAAGTCCACGCATGTGCCATACTATTATTGACATTATTTGTTCTTCCCATTCCCATATTACTATATGAAATCAATTGACACTTTTAAATTATAAAAAAGTAATTTCGATCTCTTTAAAATTTTAAATAATATTGTGTGTATGTTAACAAGTGCTTGTTACTGGGTAATTGGGTTGTAAGCTTCCAAGGACATAGCTTTCAAATAATATTAAACATCATAAGTAGGTAGGTAAGTGTAATGAATTAAACCCGAAAGTAAAGGTTTTATTTAACAGAAAACTTGACAGTACAGAATAATGACAATAAAGAATGACATCA
>DWPV01003379.1:0-15324 GCA_018251915.1 Urbanus proteus proteus | reverse complement strand
AATTGTAAAAAAAGGTATATTAACTGTTGTAGATCAGGTATTGACACTCGAAAAATGTAACTTTACTCAAAGGTGTATACAGATTTTGAGTTAATAAAGAATAGTTAGCAATTTAAAGTACATCTGCAGCCTAGCTGACGCCGCGAGCGGTCATTAGAGAACAGATCAGAACACTTGCAAAACGCTGCAGGCCTTGCTCTAGTAATAGGAAGTCATTCCAGAAATGGGAACGATGCTGAACTATTTTAAATATGTAAGTACATATATTACAATAGATAATTGTATAAGCGCATGCGCATAATAGGCCAATATGAATGAATTTATTTTATATACAACTAGCGACGCGCCCCGGCTTCGCACGGGTGCAACACTGATACTAAATATACTACAGAAAAACTGATGTTCATACATATAAACCTTCCTCTTCAATCACTCTATGTAATAAAAAAGGCATCATAATCCGTTGCGTAGTTTTAAAGATTTAAACATACATAGGGATATAGGGACAGAGAAAGCGACTTTCTTTTATAGTATGTAGTGATTTTTCTGTACTAAAAGCAGTGTCATAGGGCGTGTTAAGAGCCATAATCTGTTCATAGTTGAGATTTTCCCAACAGCTGTCTTTAGATTTGATTTATCTATACATATTGTAATGTTACCTACCTATACAAAACAACTCATCTCGTTGTAAATTCTAAAACCTTAAAACAAAATTACAAAACAACAATGACACCTTTTCAAGCGTCCCTCTCAAACAAAAGGCTCTCACATGCGTTCCTCATATAGGTCACATACATAACGTAAGATGGCAAGGAGTTGGCCACTGACCTTGGCTTCCAAACTCTCGAGGTTGACGACCCCACCTGCCTCCAAGGTTTGCTGCAACAATATACACACAGTTAAAAACGTTAATTGAATTACGATAAAAAACGCACTGAGCTATGGCTACGAGATAGTTACAGCTATGGTAGAGGCCATATTATATATTCCTGAGAATCTATGTTATCTATGAAGTCGGTTGAAATATACCAGTGTAAAATAGATCTGTGTACTTATTACAGAGTATTACATAGTTACATACATTGCTTTTGCATATCATGAATATTCAGTTAATGTTAAGTAACTGAAGATATTTAAAAATTCAGTGGACCTAATGATATCGCCATACGTATTGCTACGTAACTATGTAAAACCTACCTATTAGATTAAGATCAAACGAAACAAATTGCTTTAAATTCTTATAAAGCTTCATGACATGAGTATAGAAGAGATTGTAAATACTGAAAGTATACAACAATTACAAAGAGTTCAAAAAAATACGACAAAAATGTAGAAAGTGTAAAATCTTGTGTAGTGATAAATCATACGCAGTTAAGTCAATTAATGTATTTCTGCCAATCAGAAGAAGAACATTCTATTATGTTCATCTAATCAGCTTTTTGTACAGTGATCTACAAGTACCCGTGCGTGTACAGTCGGCACGGCAGTTCGCAGCCTCGTCCGGCTTTCCGTCAATTTCACGTTACGATTGTTCGCTAATGATCACATTAAACCGATAATTATAATTTATGAAGCCACTGAACATGCGAAATGTTATTGCAGATTGATTGATTGATTAGCAGTGTTTTTGTAATCATGTTAGTTTCCCTGAGGTACCTAAGAATGTACCTACCTGTACATGCACTTTCATGCTTTAAACCGCAGCAAAGAATTGACAGCATTCGTCATGTATCAACATTTGTTTATTTCATTTTTATATTTACAGAAATACAATAAGATCGGTTACGTAGCGTCACGCGCATAAAAGGAATTAAATGACATTATTAGCTTCTCCAATAAGAAAAAGATGTCCACTCTAAGAAGTATCAGCTTGAAGCGCTCCCAGGAACGCGATGTACGAATAAAGAGTTGTTTTGTTAGAATTTGAAGCGTTTCCGAGAAGCGGAGCAGGAAGCGTTTAATGGGGCTTTATTAACATTCCCGGCTTCGGGGCTGCGGGCTCTCTCACCGGCCGCCGGCTATCTCGCGCTTCGCAGAACTTCGGCCTGCACATGTGTAGGACTACGAATCTAATTGTCCATATTACCGTCAAGTCCCTAGACCTTAACAACTTGCTAAATCATAAAATACTGAATTGTTAGAAAAAGTTTTGTTAGTTTAAGTTGAGAAGACCCAAAAATAACAAGAGCAAGCAGTCCGACGCGAACTTTCATTCAGAATTTACTAATGTTTCACAACATTAGATCGAATTATTGTTATAAAATATCGCCCAAAGCCAATGAATTTTTCATAATTATCTAAACATTCTTAAATTATTTGAGCTTTTTCAATAAAAGAGGAAACCCTCGTTCGGGAGACAGTAATAGGTTGATGATAGGAAAGAAGATAATAATACTGCTTGGAACAAGAACTCGCAAGAAGTTAATGTAATGCAGGAGCATGATATCAAGAAAAATAAACACCATTTCAGAGTCTTGTTTTAAACATTCATTTGATCAACTTATAGTTTTCATGCACATTCACTCTATAACATCTAATTATTTCATTTTATTTTGACAACCCCCCACGGGCTTCGAGCCTCACTTTGACAAACACTGAAGTAAGTTAAGACATGATATGAAACAAGATTGTTAAGATACGGTTTGCAAGTTTTAGTTTAAGATACAAGTTTGCATTGCTATTGTCTTGTGTTGCGCGTAAACACGGGGGCGCATTCTACAACCATTATTCTACACTTGACACTATTACCAACTTCGGCGCTGTTATATTATGTATTCTATTAGTTACAATAGTGTCGCGTGGGCGACAACCTGCGCAGGCGCCGCCTTTGTGCGCCTGCCACCCATTTATGTAAATACGATGACATCGTGTTTACGATTCATATTTTATTTATTTATTTATATAAGTTTGGCTTTTTATTTAGACTGAATAAATACAAATCTAGTTGTATTATCTAGTAGTTATTTACATCTGACGTGATTACTATGTGTTTTTTCGTGTAATAAGTGTTTGTGAGCATAAATTCAGATTGTGTATTGTAAAGGCATGGTATCGAAATAAATCAATCAAATACCTCATCGAACTAAATCCCTAATAACCTTAGATAAATAAAATAGGTAGATTACTCACCGCCTTGTATTTGAGTGAAGCCAAAAAAACCACGCTATTTTCATGTATTGATACGCACACATTTACACAAAACTAGCGTGGTTTCTTGTCAGTTCCTTTGTTTATTTACCCTCACATAATCACTTTTATAGCCAGAACATTTTAAAAGTGGCTTCATTTTTTTGTTAGGAATGATAGATCTACCTACTTTATTTATCTGAGCTAATTACAAACAAAATATATAGTATAAAATTCAATTAGTTAAAGTTTTTTTTTTTTATTTTAGACATGTATATTTTATTATAGTACTGACATTTTGTACTACGTACAGCAGAAACTTACATTTAACTTTATACCTCTTCAAAACACCATTTTTATGCGTATTAATCTGGTATTAATACGAGTTTATAGACGAGATTAATATAATAAGCCGCGATACGACTTTATAGACGAGATAAGCTTTATATCATCTACATGCAGATTTGAGTGCGTCTTATAAGAAAGATAATATTTTAAAATATTATCCGGAGAGGTTTAATAGTCAATGAACTCGGTGACGTTCGCTTCCGGTGACAACACCGCCACACCTATTTCTTAATAGAAGTAGTGTCGTATTCTGATTTAAAGAGCGTGGTAAGGTAGATTCAGTTTAGAGGTATTTTACTTGAACTTAATAACAAAAGCCTCTGGGCGATAGTGATCAAGCGATGCAAGCTCAATATTTGCTCAATTTTGTATTTGCTACTTCCATAACGTGAACTGACTCACCAGGGACGTGGACCGCTGCGTCTTGTTGAGGTCTTGCTGGCTGCGGCTGCGCTCCTCGCCCGCGTCAGAGAACTGGCCCGACTTGCGCGAACTGCAAGTAACAAAATTGCTATGCATCATTATGATCATGCAAGTTCCTGCAAAATTCAAAAAATAACAAATATTTGGTCAGTTGACACACTCTAGATTAATTAAACTGAAATTGAACGATTATGTTGCGTAGCTCTTATAACCCTAGCATTATTCTATTATTGTTATTGTTAAGTTTCGAAGGTTTGTGTCAAGGCCAGATCTGGTTTGTCATTAAGATTAATTCTAGTTAATTAGTCTTAATGGTAACCAGATCTTCACACATTATTTATGATTCACAAAGTTTTTTTTAAATTAAATCTATAATATCCTTAGATTAACACACTTACAATAAGTACGAAAGCTTCATTTGGATCTTATAACGTAACCGGAACTAACAAAATGTATCTTCACCGCAGAAATATCTGAAACCTGTCAAGCCTACAAAAACAATAGTCTATTTATAATTTCATTGAAACATATTTCTGAACTTGACATACTCAATAACGAAACCAACCACAAACGTAATTTCCAACTAGTCTAACGGCCTTCGTGACGCAGGTAAGAGCGTAACTCGATAGTGACAGTACAATTGAGAAGTAACCCGGTGGAGCCTTGAGACCTCGGATGTTGCCACAATAAAGACGTGTCTCCTTACGACAAGCGTCGCTCTGTTTACCAATAACACGTATTTGCAAAACAACGCCGACTTCAACGCGATTCGTCTGAACTCACTTTCAAGTAGTTTGAGAGAAGGACAGTAACAAATTTTAAAAATAAATTTTAAATAATCTTGATAAAGTTCATAAAAGAAGAAAATCGCTGTTCGTTAATTTACACAATGTTCACAATAATACCTAACTATAACTAACTAATGTATTACTAAATTGTTTAAATTTGTTATACCGCGGTATTATTTCCACATATTAACAAACAACATCTACTAAATGATTAAATATCTTGAATTAAGTTCGCATTGACTTCTACATTTTATTATGCAACAAAGAGGACAAGTTGACTTTTAATCGTCCGATAAGCAAGTACCACATTTAAATATCAGTTTCACAGAAGGTCACTCACAATTATTTTCCTCCGCGTGGATAATTTTAATGAGCTTCCTAAATTGTTTGTACACGACTAACACGTAAACAATAAAACAACGGAATGCCTGGAAAATTGTGAAAGCCGCGGAACTAACGGATTAGGTTACATTTTTATACTTTTTATGCCCAATTATTGCAAATAATATAGCGGTTTATTGGCGTACTACGAAACTACGTAATAAAAATTTCACGCCGATTTTTCCATTGTTACGTTATGGAAAATTCATTTACAAAATAGTCGTGTGTATGTACCTTCTCCTTTTTAAGAGAAGCAACTGACTTTTGGAATCAGTTACGGTCTGTTTTAGTTGTCTTATCGGTTCAAAGTGCCTATGTACATACCTTGACATAAATATCCAGGGATAAAATAAAACTCAATACATATAAAAACTATTGAGATGCTTTTTTCTTTTGTACAATGAACAGTTTTAAAATCAATTGCTAGTAATAACCCTACTAACACTAACCCGCGACTTATCACTTCTAATCTCTATTTTAGAGAACTACTAGAGCTTAGCTTGAGCACGTTATGTTCAAAAAAATATATTTTATATGTGCAAAGTTCTATGTAATCATTCAATTCATAAAGAATTGGATAAAAATCAAATCTTACATACTTCGTCTTCGATAATAATATTGGTTTTTTGAGCCTGAAATGAACCTTTACGCTCTAACGTAGAGCGCTTCGGTGACACATAGTTGTCAAGCTAGTGATTGGAAATAGAATATTTGAAATAGCGAGCCTGGCGCCACATGCCCCAGTGCAGCCCACGCTCGTCCACGGCTCAGTCCCATTCCGCATTCCGAGTTGCCGCCCATGGCGTGACGGCGCCGCCTTTGTGGGTCCAGCCATTACCGGCACTTAGTGACTTGATTAAACAAATCAACTGCTATATACATAAACATTAACGTCGATTTTGTTGTTGTTGAATATATTAAAATATAGTTATTTCTTTCTTAGCACATACTGTTCGTAAAGATAGAGGTTTATAGTCAATACTCAAAATATTACTCAAAATATCCTCATCGTATGGTGCAAAATTGATAGGATATAATAGTAGTGATACAAAGCAGATTAATTAAATAGTTAGCGCAAAATAGGTATTCTATTATCTTTAATCTTCATTTATTTTTGGAATACATAGTGAGCAATGTAAAGCAATTACCAAATCTTCTTTAGTCGACTGCGTCAGAAGGAGGGTAATGGTTTTCGAGTGTACGAACAGGGTTACATAGTAAGTCGACAGGATCGTTTTAGGACGTTATTAATTAGGTCGTTTCTGATCGATTTGACCCTATAATATGCTATCCGAAAGTTAACCATTTTTATCACATTCGGATATTAAGATTTTTTATTTTTTTGAGTCATGTTGTTGTTCTTGTTTTTAAGATAATATCACTAGTTCGTTAAATTGTGGTTATAAGTGACAACACGCGAACCCTCTTAGCCTGTTAAATGTTAGGTAGGCTTGGTGTTTGTTTAACAGACATTTCTCATATAGCTACCTGGTGAGCTTGCGGTGTCCGCGGCGGCCTCCGCTGATCATGGACAGGGTGCTCATCACCGCCGACATGGTGCTTCGCCCTCGCACTCATCACACCTGGAACAAAAGATACGATGATATACTTCATATGTTACAGACGACACTAATATACGTTTTTTATGATTCTCATATTTTTACTAATTCGTTAGCCGCTCTAAAATTGAAATATTTTCTTAGTTTGAATATCTCATGAGGATGCCTATTGGTCTTAGCTGTATGACACCGGCATGCTGTACGGTAAACATTTGGTAAAGTCAGTACCGACAAAATCGATTTGTCACAAAGCTACCTTAATTTTGTCCAAACCTTCGACCCACTTTATAATAATATCTCAGATATTTTAAAAAAGTAAAAATGGAATTTTCGTTTTTGTAACAAAATCACTTCGCTCAGCTTGATTGAATATGACTTGAGCGCGCGTGACATCGATTACCGGTCGGACGGCCAGCCCGCGCCCGCAAAAACATCGCTCGCCTGTGTCACGCTTTCAGCAACATGTTGTCAATACGTGCTAAATGCTAACACGCCTAACAATGTTTTATTACTAGCAAATATACCATACAATTATTTATATTACGTTTTGTCGTATTTCTAGCAAATATAGGTACGGTGCACTTATTGATTTTACCGCTTTATTTACGGAGAGCCTAATGTTATGTCCGTTTTTGCAGAAACACTTCGGATACCGAGAAAGGAGCTTATTGTTTAGATATAATTTTTTCCTGACCAGCAAAGGAATAAATATACCTTTAATACCTTTAAGCACGTCTATAGTCCTAGTTGAAGCCAACAAACAATAATAGATAAGCTCTACCAAGCTCTATAACGTAGTCTTCTTTGCCTCTATGGCTCTACCAGAAGTAACGGATACTAGAAAGAGAACAAAAATAACTCTTGTATCACTACTTATTATATATACTACCTACCCAATAAAATGCATTCGGTTTTTTGTGGCTAATTTAATCAAAACATTCAGTGGCATTGGAAGTAAAAGGAGACGCCATCCGACACCGATCCATGAATTAATGTTTCACCGCATATTAAATTCGCTGTTGCGAAAATTTTATAGCAATAATTCGATTTTTATTGCGAATTTACATTGTAATTTTAGAATTATACTGTCCAGATCAAAATAAATACATTTGAGTATCTCTTTTCCTGAATAGTAGGTGGGGAATGAATGAATAAAGATGAGTAAGATAACTATGTCAAATATTTGAGTACCTATAAGTAGATGCAAATAAAGCTCTGAAGTTGGACCTCTAAAGCAAACGTTCTTTTCTATATCCATAAGCTTATATCCCTCCTTCAGAATAATCTTTGATTTTGTCTATTATATTGGTAAGTTGAAAACCTGTAGTGAGAGGCTGGTTCACAGTTATAGGGTTCGAGCCGGCGCCTATAGAGGTACATCTGACGAGACAAACTTAGATAATCCTAAGGAATAACTCCCATTGTTCTAACATTCACAATAAAACACCATGTCATGACTTTCTTTGAAAAAGAGTTTATATAATAAATCTATTTTAATATATTCATAAGTTGAATTTAATATACCTACTCGTATGATAAAGTCAATTTCGTACAGCGTGAAGCAGTAAAAATATTACGCAGCAATGCGTAAACAAAACGCTATAAAATTTACATAATCCTCTGTTATTGTAACAGGTTCTTGGGCCAGGTTGTAGGTCAACAAACCAATTAAGTTATTATGAAATATGTATATTCGGATAATGTCTGTATCGGCGTCTGAGCTAACGGACCACGCTGATAAAGCATTTGAAGCTTTTAGTATCTTTAAATCATTAAATGAATATATTGGCGAATGTATGCAAATTTGGTGTCATTAGTCTTAAGTAAGATACGAGTCTACACTTTTTCATATTGAACTCGATTCTTTTCTTCTTAAGTACTGCTAAAATATACCGTAAAAACACCAGAAGTTCTACATTTGGTATAAAATGTGTGTTTACTGTTATTTTTATACCTAAAAATTTACCAAGAACGTACGTGTTCAGATTAACATTACCTTTACGTGACTCGTTTGTTACTTTTGGAAATATATAAATACCTCTAAACGTACACAAAGCTTATTGTAATAATTAAACGATACTCTATATTAATTTTGCTCTATATTACCACAGTTAAATAGTAAGTTAATATTTTTTCAATAAAATATAACGTTGTCAATATCGTATCAGATTGTAGTCAACTTATGGATCAATATTGTTCATTGATTACTGCACAACGTTGTATTCGAATCACTCACATCGCGGGGAGTGCGAATGTTTACAAGATTTACGGTCGCCCGATAAAACAATTAGTTACACAATATTCCAATATTCGATTCTGATAATTACATAAATACTGTAATTGCTTGCGAAACCTTGGCTCTACCGTGAATGCCAGTCTGAGTCAACGATTGTTTTTAGCAATATAACAATTACAATTGGTCTCCGCAACTTCCTTTTAAAACAGGAAAACTAAATTAGATTTTCTGCGGAGTTGAATTTATAATGGCTAACTGTTATTTGTTATTTTTCCGCGATAGTAATAATGTTTATTACGAAGAAACACCTACGAATTGTATTCATGAGGTCATAACCCATTTAAAGGCAAGAAACTTATATTATACCTATTATTCTACGTAGGAAATATAGAATATTTTAAATAGTTAATTTAACTAACGAAATAAACCATCAATAAACAATATAATTCTTTGGAAATAAATCAAAGTCAATTGTATATGCACAATATATATTACCTACATTGGTATATAATACATATGTATTTATAATGTTCCGTAATATATTAATTGAAATAAATTGCACAGCATTACGGGACGCCATAAGGTTCCCTGTGCGTTCAATATAATATGGTGTATAAACCGTAATCTACAAGAATCCGTCAGACAATTTGATTGACAGTAATAACTCCGACAATAGCATGCAGTCTGTGGCAAACATGATGGAGTAATGAATGACTATTAAAGCCGTTGTAATTGTGATGTCGAGCGCGTGGCCTCTGCTCGCTGTCATTACCGACCATTACTACTACGGACCTTTCTCACAAATCAGATTCTAGACCAGACATTTGTTGGGAATTGCAGAATAAGTCTCTATTTAATTCTTATTACGTAGGTGTTAACTGTTATTTGGATTTTTTTAAGTTAAGAAGTAGCAAGCATGCCAGCTGTCAATTAGTCAGTCAAAGTCTTTCATAGATGCATGGCTACCCCTTAGAACTAGGTTGGAATGTATGTCTCTCTAATCATAACTGGAGCATAGCGGCGCTTAATACTATTGTTATTAGACAGAAATAGAAAGGTGTTGATGCCTCAGAAATCGAATTACAAAAGCTTCTACAGCCTAAGTAAATTAAATAAACGATAAAAAATAGAGCACCACAGACGTTACATATTATAACTTGTTAAATATCATTATGTGTATTAAAATGAATAAGCAAAAGGAATTTATGACTTACATTGAGGCTAAACGTTTTCAAATAGTCGCGATGCAGCGGCTTTTAGGAGTAGATATTAATAAAATCAATTATCCATTACTTCTCCCGAATGTAACTCGTGACGATCTATCCATAAGTTTTCCGTCGCGTCCTGGATAATCGAGTGTATAATACATACACAGTAAGCGCGAACGCCTGACGTGACGGATCACCGTATGATGACTAGGTGATTAGACGCACCCTACGATCTTCCAAGCCGCTAATTCAGTCGGCCCTGAGCCCCACGCACGCCACAGTACATTAATCATACTCGAGCAGTGTACATATTGCACAAATCCACCGCCTAACTGTGTGAATCACTTGCACTTCCCAAGCTTAGTCATTATATTTTGGGTGCGTTAATTTCATTCGAATATCGCCATAGGTCACCAGGGCTTGGACAACAAAATTGACTTAAATTTTTTATGATTAACAATAATATTTATTATCAATCATAAATTGCTTGTTGAAGACTCTATAATAAGTCGTTACTATGATATATACCTACATTTTTATTATAGGTAGGTAAGTATCTACTGCATATCAAGTAAAAAAGTATCAAGAAAAGCTGTGAGAAAAGTTTGATAGTTTCGTATGGGAATAGCTGGCTTGTGAACACTTTTTTACTTCTATTATAATGTTCCAATGAAATCTATATTAACCGCATTTTGAGATAGACTGACTTGCAATATTATAAGACACATTCAGCAGAGTAGATTACATTCACGCCATAAACTCCTTGTCATGAGGTGGCGAGCGCGTTATGCGCGGATGATGCGCCGGGAGATGGATGGTCTGCGCGCCGTAATTGTACCGGGCTCATACATCGTAAGCTGGGCTGTGCTACACTACCTCTATAGTTTCTCTTTACTACCTCTATGGTTGCATTATTCAGTCACAACCAAGTAAGAGACAGGACTAGTCTTACCAGTAACTACGAACTATACCGGCTATTCGACCCACACGAGATACATAACCGAAAGTACGAAGCTTACTATGTAGTATTAAAAGACTCAAAGTGATTTTTCGAAGGCTCGAAGTTAATTAAACAATTACAATCAAATGTCAATTCTACTATAATTTTTTTGGATATAATATGGAACATATGACATTTTATTGGCCTTTTCAGTGACGATGTCGCAAGACCCTATACATATTTCTTTTCAGAGTGAGCCCTACTTCACTTCGTGCACTAAAATAAAAAGTATATGTTTCCTGCGAATCACTAAGTCAAGTCATATCGCCATGCGACCATAACACTTCCGCTGTGTTAAAGCGCATCGCTTACGGTTGTGGCATTTTTCACTGGATCGCTATCTTAATGGCGGGCAGATGACGCTAAGAAAGCTCGTATCTTATCCGGCCTAGCATAATGGCGCGTGTAACAAAACTGTATAACATAATTACGGTCCAGCATACGAGTAACGGATGCAACTGTTACAATACCTGCGATGAATGATGCTTATTCACTTTTTTCGCAGACTATTGTTGTTTCTTTGTATTGTTATGTCATAATGCGTTTTGTGTGCAAATGTTGTGTTTTATGTTTCGTGTTGGTTTTTTATTGAAATATTACTCACTGGGCATTAACTGGGAAAACTATTTTCATAGCAGTTTTTAATAATAATTTCTTGTCTTATGAAGATACTTTCATCGCGTGTAAATCTATAAATTCGTCAGCCAATTAATGATTGGTACGATTGGTGATCTACTTAAAATACTTAGATAAACTTGAAGATCTGTATAATTCAGAGAAATCTTTAACACAATTTTCAAGACATTCTAAAAATACAAAATTTATCTTGACGTGAAAGGGTAATAAGGTACCTACGTGTATGAACATACATTTGTAATTTAGTAGTAGTATTATAATTATGTAAATTCACCTATTCTATCCCTTTTCTAACATAAGTTAATAGGGATTAAAAATAGCACTATTTTAAAAATTCAATTTTACCTAAGTGTAACTTGATAATATGGTATAACGTTTCATAATCACATTAATGTGCTTGACCTCTTTTGCGGATTCCGAAATTTTTCAATGTAAGCCACGCAACGGTCATCAGAATTGTTCACCGAACAGGTTAGTCCAACAATGCAATGACTTCACACGTTACGAAGAAGAAAGAATCCATAAAATTTGCCGCCAAACCACGTTTTCCGGTCAAATCACACCACGAGACGTGAGCACAAAGATTAAAAGCAAACTATGGAACCTAAGAAATACACGTAAACCAGTCAACCAAACACAGTTGTATGTGTCTTTATCTTGTTAATACTTAAGTATATACCTATGAAAATTTTAAAGATACAAAGATAAATGTAACAATATGCGAACAATTTCATTAATTTATTAATATCAGACTAGATTTATAATAATATTTGTTACTCGTTATTGAAAATAATTCGCCTACTTATTAATTTGTAACCCTTGTTGTATTATCGAAATAATTTCCGTGAAATGTGACTAAACACTAATTTATGGCACAATTCGGGAGATTACAGTTTGTTAGCAATATTTCGAACTTTTTGGTGCTGAAAGTATTTGCTGAAACAATTCACAATTCTCGCAACCATTTAGGCAAACTTAGTACGTGCCCAGTCAGAGATCGACACAATCTAACTAGCGAAGCGAGGTGCTAACTTTACAATATTGTGATTAAATAAGATTATATTGGATGTGCTAATTTTAACTGAAAAAATAGAAAGGTTGTTACAAAACTTAGTTCTCGGCACTAGCCAACAGGTAGACGCAACATAAACAATATAAAACATTTCACAGGTCTCGCCCTTACGCGGTAACATGTGAGAAGCACTGTCTCTTCCAGTAACACTTTCGGAGTTTAGCCCAGCAGTGGTCCTTTATAAAAGGTAAATGGCAGCATTTAATAAAGGTTGGTGTCGTAATCTCGTAAGCGAGACCATCGAGCCGCTTGCGTCACACTCGTAAATCAAATCCCATGTCGGGCGCGCCATGTTTTGCGGCAAATAAATGCATTATTAATATCATTCGAACGTCTCCCGGTGATTTATTGGTTTGTGGATCCGATGCCAATTAATTCCGAGTGTAATCGATTGTGATAACCGAGAATGTGGACGTTGCTTTGATGGACGTCTCAGTTGTTTCGCGCGGATCGCGTTAACAGACATTTTGTTTTTATCACAAGTCTACAAGAAATGTGTGAATAGTTCGTATATGGATAAATGATTGAATAGACGCTTTCAAAGATAGCATTTTGTGGCAAAATAAATCTTTTACTCAGCTTGAAACAAAATAACACTAATAAGTTACACAAACAATACTATAACTTAATTTGAATTTGAACCCACCATTTTATTGTCAATTATTCGTAAAAAATACCTTTATTGATAAAGTATTAGCACAAAAGTATATGATAAAAATTAGTTAAATATCTACCTATAATTACATATCTACGACTCAAACATTACAAATTTCAATAAAGTAAATTTTATAAACAACACACAGGCACAATATAATGAAATAATATTCGAATATACCTACTTATTACTCGTTGTAGAGGCCGACTTAATTTACAGTTATTCTACCGTCTTCGACAGCGACATTTGTATAAAAATGACAGTGCCGTTGATAACGCACATTCATTCGCAGAGTAATTTTTCTCATTGGGAAGACATCGGTTTGTCACGACGACACATTCGCAGGATCTCGGTGTCGCTATCGCCGATGTTATCACACAGGAATGATGCATCGACAGGAAACACCGCGCTCCACGATTACGATGATACGTATTATCGCATAATGCGGGGAAGTCGTTATACGAAATTCTCACATAATGGTATCCTCTTGTTTGTAATTTCTTTATACATTAAATTAATGACTTATTATAACTAAAACTACCATAAAATACGCAGAGGAACTTAAATTGATCGATATTGATAAAATATTTTTTTTCAATATTATTTAAAAAAACTCATCTAAGAATCTATTTTTTTACCAAAAGTCATTATGAACATCTGTTTTCTCCTCGCCCTCTAGGAATACCGGCCAACCAACGTTGATCACAGATGCGTTGTTAGAGAGGTGATGAAAAAACCAGTCCTAACCTTTTCTGCCTTACTATAATTATAAATCAACAATCAACAGTGTTACACCACCTTTATATTTAAGGCAGTCATCGGTATAGTAGTAGTGACAGAAGTTGAGCTACTGAAAAGTTTTGTAAACTATAAATCACCTTAGAATTAAATGTCTTAGTTCTATCTTAATAGAGCATGGGACACTTGTATCGAGGTCATAAGTATAGCACGTAGAAAGCAGTAAGTACTAAGTATTATTAAGAATGTCACTTTTTTAATTGGTTTGTAAGTATGTGTTAATAAGTGTCATTGGTTTGGCCGTTCTTTTTGACAGTAAATAAAGAAACAAAAATAAATTAATTCAAAAGACTGCAGTCGGTTTTTACTACATATAATACATTTCGTAATAGTTAAAACACAGCTGTCATGACTTTAAATAACTGTTTAAGCGTTTTTATAAACAACAAAACAATATTATGTTTTGTTGTTTAACAATATCTTGTTGTTAAACAATATCTTGTTTTGTTGTTGATTGTTGAAAATGATAATTTTCAACAGGATTTTGACATAATTGCCCACAATCAGTGCAATGTCAAGGTTTGGTCACGAAGTTCCATTTAAATACTCTTATATTTCTAAATACCTAACAAAGTAGAGCTTACACGCGTCAGCATCAAAATCCATCAAAAATAAATAATTGTTAGCGTAACTCTATACTTAGTAACACATTAAAATTTCTCGAGAGAGTTTTATTTGGAAGTTTTTAGGCGGAACGCATAATTTGGTTAATTTCGGGCGGGGCCGCTGGTACCTACACGAACAATTTATATTTTTTTGCTTCTCGTTTCAGCTACCGCACCGACGCATATTTTTCTGGACGAAGGCTCGATACTTTTAAGAGAAAAGTAATAGCCCATTAATTTATACGGACAAGCATTTTTTGCCAGTGTTAGTGAACACTGAGCAGCAGATCAGTGGCCCTTGTTATATTTAGGTTGGTTTTGGTAATGGAAAATGAAAAAACCTTGATTTTAAGAGCAAGGTTCAATTGACATTCATAAAAAGAAATAATTTTTCAGATCCCAGAATCGCAAACATATAAATAAATAAATAAATAAATAACGCTTCACACTCATAGCCCCACAGTAGGATTTTCTCCTGTGTCGTGGGTG
>DWPV01003378.1:0-15324 GCA_018251915.1 Urbanus proteus proteus | reverse complement strand
ACCGCCATTACCGTTACACCTGTTTTCGTTTACAAACGCGATGAGTTTCGCAAGTCGACGCTGAAATTGGGAAGTTTGGCGATAATATCCGCAAACGACTCGCCGGCGCGTTCCTTCACTAATTTTCATGTGTTTTATTCAAAGTTTTGCCAAGATCGTAATTAAGTTCTTAGACGGATAACAACTTTGTGAATAGGTTTAACTTAGTTTAAGTGGATTGGTTAAATGATAAAGGTTGTATGAATGTAGGTTTTGGTTCAACTGAGGTCAGACGACCCCATTGTTCTTATACCTACCAGGTACCTAAGTAAGTAGGCATTATTCAAAATATTTCCAAATACTGTAACATTTTTCCAACATTAACTACTACAACATTAATTGCCTGTGATACTCACGGGCTCGATCATTTTTATCAAACTTGACGTCTTAAATCTTCGGTTTCATTGAAGTCTTCAATGAAATTATTTTCGACAACCCATTCGCGAAACAAACGTGAAAAGTTTAATAATGAAAAAAAGCCGTACCCACTTTTTCACTTTTTTAAAAATAAAAAATATTATTCAACACTAAACGTCATGATTTTTTTTACTTTTGCGTATTATCATATAGTGTATTTATTCATCAAATTTTTTATTTATCTATAAGTTATAAAAATCAATTTAATCCTAACCTATTAGTGGTAATGTTGCCCAACTTTAATATCGATTTCAATCGCATTACTAAAGCCCATTATACCGTTAAGTGTTTCTAATTCAATTCCTATAACGTTTCACATTTCAGTGACTGTTTTTAAAACAGAGTTTGCGAAACCAAGGTCTAAAGTTAGATTGTTTTCAGTCGGCCGGTGTTACTGTAAATGGCAACGTAATGAATACCGAGAACTCTCAATACTGATTTATTGCAATTTAACCGGTTATAAATAACTATATCTAGGTCTTATATTGAAACTGTTACAAAAACCGCTACGTAAACCGCTACGCTTAATTTTATTGCGCTAAAATAAAAGATAACGTTGATATATGTTATTTATATATTTCTTGCTAAGTAATAAGTTAATAGGCTTAGTTTTTAGATTCGCACCTGCTATGACTATTAATTATAGTTGTTAGACCTAAATTTGGTCGACTCTAGACCTTTTTGAATAGTAAGTAACTAATGCTACTCATAGGTTATTTAATTTTTCAATAGAACGTCTTAAATGAAAGTTTATTTGAATAGTCATTAGTCAAAAAATGCGACAAGCAGGCATCTATATAAGATATATTTTCTAGTATACACGACATAGTGTACGCACTAATCTAGGTACATTCTGTTTAATAGCTACACATAGTATACACGATACTATTTCGTCGTACAATGTGGGCGAGTAAATGTAACTAGTAGATAACCACCCACAATTCAGCAGTTATCCGCTGATGTCCTAATCATTGCGACATGAGACACGATCGTGTTTTATATAGCCGCCCGAAATTGGTAAGACGTATGGACAGAGCAAGGTATCAACGTCAAGCTAAGTAGCTGATAAATAGTTCCACGTACCGCCTACACAGTACATACGTTTATGAAGTGTATGCCAGTGGCGTCTATCGCAAACTGTTAGGGATCCTTAGGTCCTCAGAATATCCTTTTGAAGGTTTCCCCCTCGTCATGAAAAAAAAGGTCTTTAGAATAGGTTATTACATTGGCCGTGTGCCTTACCAGTCAGATATTGAGTACCAGATAATTTAGGAAGAGAAGCTGATTTTTTATATATTTCTAGTAGCAAACGAGCGCACGATAGGTATAGATAATCAATGATCACTATCATCCATGGACACTTGTAACCAACTCCGTATAGTATAAGAGCTATGATTAGAGATGTATTGCCACAGTTGACGACTAAGATGGCTGATTTAAGGTACCTTTGTTTTAAGGATTTAAGGTCACTCCGCACTCACACCTTTCCACCGAAACCTAGAATTGTTTCACGCTGAAAATCGGTGTGACCTCACAGTTGAATCATACTGACTCTACCACCTTTAATAGAAGAAGTACAGAAAACTTAAACAAATTGTTCGATATAAGTAAGCGCTGAACGTCGTATCTTTACGTCAACGTCTGGCCGTGCCTTACGTCTGCGGCTGCTAATGTCGTCAGGGGGCCGGGGGGTCGCCGGGGGGTCGCCGGGGGTAGGGGGACGCACGTACGGGCTGTTAAAACGCGACATGTCAGCGAGCGGGCGGGGTCTCGTCTTCGTAATCGCTGCGATTGCGGTCCGCTGATTACGTCATGAACCACGGATAAGGAAGGATAAGTGCTTGTTATCTTCGTATATAGTGAAATAAGTTCTGGTACACGTCATGGAGGTATGTGAAATTTAGAATAGGTAGAGTAGAGTCTCATAAGTATTTTTTGAGATGCCTTTAACTACTTAAACTGCAATTTGTGGTATATCTACATCTACTATATCCGTCAAAACTAAGATGGAAGCCTATCAGTTCTCTACCTTTTTACACTAGGACAGAGTTTATCTTTATGGCTAGATTTAAAAGTTTTAATATGTTTTCCTTATTCTTCTTCTATTCTTATTTTGACGGCCCCCGTGGTGGAGCGGTTACCATACCGGTCTGACGCGCAGAGGGTCCCGGGTTCGATTCCCGGCTAGAGAGATATCAGAATGATGTGTTTAGATTTCTGTTCTGGGTCTGGGTGTTTATGTATTCGTCTTTGTGTGTCCATTGCATCCACGACACAGGAGAAAATCCTACTGTGGGGCTATGAGTGCAGAAATCGTTTTTTTTTCTTTTTAAAGCGTCTTCTTTTAATTGATTTCGAAAAAATCTAACAGTAGGTAAGTATAAAAGCGAAATGAATTAAGTTTATTTGTAGCATTAAAAAACTCAAAAAATTCAACATCCTTAAACTAAAACTACAAGAATCTTCTAAAATATCAGTAACTTATTTACATCCCTACTCTTCATACTGCGTCAAAGAGAGGCGGCTAAGAAAAGCTTACAGCTTCTCGGTGGTCCCTTAAAAAGCTTAGTAATTGCCTCTTAAATCTGCTAACAGACAGGACTGGGCTATGAGTAATCCAGCAGTGTCAATCGTCGGCGTTTTCTTCGAACTTGGACATCAAAGACACTCAGATTACTTGAACCAAGAATGGAGCGTCACTAATTTTACGTCTTAATGTTATAAGCTGTCTAATTGTGGCTAACTTTAACCTAAATGTGGACAAAGGAAAGTGTATGATTTAAGTGTATTTTTTTCAGTAAAGTATTATTCGGAAAAGTATACCTACAGATATTTTTCCTTTAATACCTCACAATAGTATCTATTACTTTTATGCTCAGGTATGAATAAAATATGATTGCGTTCATAATTAATCAAATCTGAAACGGCAAGATTGGCAATTATATGTATCTATCTTCACTTGAAAAGTGGAAAAATTGTAAAGAAAGCATTTTTACTTATAATGTAATAAACAATAATTGCATAACTGAATTGTCCCTTAAAAATGCTATAAGACAACATACCTACTTTTCGTTAGCATTTTATATCAAACGTATATTTATTCGTAACCACAACCCCACCGCCATAATTACATCCAATTGCGAATTGCTTCTACGGATAGTCCAATTTGTATCGCAATAACAATTGTATGTGCTTTCACCATGCACACCGTAAAAGGGTACAATAATTTGATCTAACAAGGCAGTGCTTATGTGCATTGGCGAGGGACGCCGGATGTCAACGGAGGGCGGTGGTACATAAACATTTTCCGAGTACTTACTTCCATAAATTAGTTCTCGCGAAGGCGGGTATAAATACTCGCGAAACTCCTGCCCATTCGCTCATTACCATCTAATAGTTTTATTTATTGACTTCCTGCACACTACGGTACGATAGTTTGAGAATGGTTCTGAACGGTTTTACTGTTTATTCGTTAGTTTTTAAAGTAATTATTTGCAGAAACAGAAACTACACTCAAACTTTAAAGTACATAATCATTTCTAGTATGTAAATTCAAACGTAAATGTTTAAACGATAGTTACGCCGTAACTATTCCTTATTATACCTACTTAACTATAAAAAGGTAAAGGGTTTAACCCCAACGCGGCATCAATTTCCAATGATACTTAATTACGAGTACTTCCCCTTATGTTTCTTCAATACAAATTCCCACCTCGGAACAAACGTAGAAAGTAAACGGTGTCGTTTAGTAGGCATAACAGTCATCAATATAATAAGCACCTTACCGTAGACACCAGCCCGTCCGTGTCGGCGAAAATTCCAAATTACACCTTACAAAGTTTCCCAGCCGTTTATCCGAAAAAACTTGTTCGACAATCACCCATCATTATTCGCGCGGGTGACGTACACAAAAGACGGTCGCACCGGAAGAAAACAACGATAATTAAAAGTTTCCTACAAACAAACCAACAGCTGTCATATTAAACCGTCAAAGTAAAGATTACAAATGAAATATTCACGGTGAAAGCGGGGTTCAGCCCGTGGTTATGTAAATAAGTGGCTACGAAAATGTACATAATTAGTTTACACGTTTTCTCCGCGGAACCCTGCCACCCCCCGGCATATTGCGTCGCCCGCCGAGTGGGGGCGAGATTAGCCTACGATACACTC
Source organism: Urbanus proteus proteus (assembly GCA_018251915.1). Taxonomy (NCBI): domain Eukaryota; kingdom Metazoa; phylum Arthropoda; class Insecta; order Lepidoptera; family Hesperiidae; genus Urbanus; species Urbanus proteus. Next base: position 10,698 of record DWPV01003378.1, on the reverse strand, counting down.
GCTAAGGGTACATTTACATGAATGACACATCTATTACACGCTGTGTTCAAATACGGTGCATGTGTTCTCTTCACATAACCCAAATAGATACGGATAGGGTTGTGTGCGTGAATTATTAACGTGATGGGAATTAAAACAATACACGTGTTGTCATGAAACCCTCTCTATTGCCTACGCTCCAAGTAATTACAACCTAAGTAGTCAGCCCGATGTATAATTTGTTCATGTACGTTTTTCCATTACAGTTTACATTTCGACCAATTTGTCCGTCAATATTTAATTTCTTTTAATAATTGATTCAACAGAAAGGATAAGTAATGGCTCCGCCACAAAGGCTTGAAGACTAGGTCTGTTATTAGAGACTTATAATTGAAAAAGGTTGAATTAATGCGGGTAAAGTGACAGTTAATCTGCCGAGACAAAGTGAATTCGCAATGTAGCCTGATGGGCGGGGTGAGGTGTCGTCGCGTGTCTGAAGTGAGTCCTTAATTCTTTTGTCGTTTTCAGCTCCGTCAAATATCGCGTTTCCCGTTTGCATACATTTTCGTCCGCACCGCAGCGCCACCCCGTCGCCGTCTTTCACGAATAAAATTAGTGTCGGCAACGTGACACCAACTGAATAAGCTTAATAAGATATTTATAAAGAAATTTCCGATTCAGCGGCAAAGTTCAAAATTTGACTCGGACGTAAAGAGTTCGGTGGCGTTTTCAATTTAAACTTGGAGCAAGTTAAATAATGTGCGAGCTTCCAACTCGTTTCATTTAAGGTTTTAGTGAAATTAGCTTTTGAATTCGAGTAGCATTAAAATATCCTTGTAACGCCGCCGCTGGAGTTGACTTAATTCTATTATTTAGAATTTTAGATGGATTAATAAATACCAAAACACCTTTATATACAAATTTGTTTGACTAATCTATTTTATACTTAGGCTGTCTGTTTGTGTGTGTCTGTACTATGTGGAAACTGGGAAAGGAATTTTGGAAAATCATATTTACATAGAGTTTAAGAAATTCGATGACGGCTATTCATTTTTCGGTCTCGTAATTTAATTCTCTCTTACCTTTATGTATCAATTTTGTTAATTTGGCTGAAAAAGATAACTTTTTTATTCAGTGAGCTGGTAGTATTGGAATGGAATTGCAATTCGTATCCGCTGATGTTACAAATGCGAGCAGTGATTAACAGGTGAAAAGTAAAGTAGCGATAATAGTGCGCGAGTGTGCATTTCGCGCGTTTGGCTCGCAACTAATGTGACCATAAATCACAAGTAACACGGTCACCCCCGCGCCACCTCGTCGCCGATAAAATTCCAAATTGTTTTCTCGCCCCGGGCGGGCGCCGCCCTCGGTTCGCTCTTAAACGCCGTTTCAAGTTGCACTTGTGAATCGCACTTTTTAGTGTTCTCGAAATTGGCGACGCGAATTGCTTTTCTTCTTCGCTTTCGACTTTTACGCGTTTTACGAATGTGGCCGAAATCGGTGGGCGATTTTTAGCGAACGACAGACTCGCTGGCATTGGCAAATGCGAGCCAATTAGAAGATTAAGCGTTGACAATTACGGTGTCGGATCGCGATCGTATATCAACAATTATCGTGCGAGTGCGACAAATGGCGGGCAGCGTACGTGTAAGCGCGGTGTGCGCTCGCCGCGCCGCGACACCGCCCGCAAAAAAATATAAACCAAGCACTGGATGTGCCATGCCAGCCTAAATTATCTTTAAAACTGAACACTATGACAAGGAATTTGAAAGATGTGGTTTCAGACTATCAAGTTAGTCCCCTAGATAGGTAACGTAGCGTAGTAGTAGCGTAGCGAAAAAAGTCCATGGATAGTCCATAGACAAAGCAATACGGCTGATGGAGTTTATTTTTTACTTATTTTATATTGATCATTGATGTCATTGACCAGTGATCTAAACTGTATCTGGCTTTTTTGTTTCTACTGTAAAATAATGCTACGGGAAACCTACTCTTTCAAACAAAAAAGGAATCATCCAAATCGGCCCACAGATGACGGAGATATAGTGGAACATCCATAAAAAAATACAGCCGAATTGAGAACCTCCTCCTTTTTTAAAGTCGTTAAAAAATGAAAAATATTTGAAATGAGTTTCTCTAATTCTGAATCTTTGTGCAGTAATTAAAAATATACATTATCACTCATTCGTCCGTCTTCTCTACAATTTTTTTTATATTTACCATCAAAAAGATGTGCTATATACCGTACAGGCAAAGTTCCCAAAGTTTACAGAAGTGCAGCGAACGTAAAACCGCTAGCATCCACGTTACAGGTTAACAAACACAATACAAGTTTGCTCGGCGGACACATTTGCAATAGTTCGATAAATTGCACCGGACCTAGTACTGGGAATTGAACTCGCGATCTATGCAGCTCGTATCGAATAGATGCACAAATATATCCACATATCACACAAATATCGATATATTTTAACGGTAAAGACGCATCTACATACATATATCGCTATATGAGCTAGTATGTTATTTTTTATTTGTGAGAAAATATTTTATATCACTTCCGTCCGATATAATTTATAACATCAAAGCGTCCGAGACGCAATTAACGTCTCTAGCATCTGACGTTAATCATCAATTCATCAGATGAAAACAATATAGTTTTGTTTGAGTTAACAAAAGCCGAATTTACGGGCGAGTAAACGGTCATTATAATTTATCATATATTTGTAGAAGCATATGTTTATAGCGGGCATAGTGGTGAGAACTAAATCAAAGAGCGTGTAGCTTGCCAAGTCCGTGATTACAAGTACCTACCTATTGGCAACGCTCGCGGCGGAAAACATCTTCAACACGCTTCGCTGCCGATCGACGATAGATTCTAATATGAAAACATGTTAATTTAAATCTATTAAGACTCGTTTACAATCGAGCTTGGAATATTAACGGCGAAGAAAAGACGCGTGAATATGGACGAGCATGATTAACGGCTCCGATCCATTATAAAGCTGTAGCAAAAACTTTATGCGACTTAGAATCATATTTTTTGTGATGATAACCATCAGTAATATTTAAACGTTTATACAATAAAGTTAGTCTGAAATGATTAGGTATATTTTGTCAATAAATATCGCGAACATTCAACCGCTCGGTCGTAAACGCTACTGAATTCGAAACGGATACCCGACAAGCATCAAAATATTTGCAGAGCGGATGAAAAATGGTCCCGCGTTAAATAAACTAAGAGTCGAACAAAGAGACAGGTTTTAAAACAGCTTACCGCGTTAGCGATTAGCATGGCAACTAGCGACCGTCAGACAGACATATTTACATTATTCTATTAAGCCTGTTACGATAATCTCCGGGGGTGAATGCAGCTAATGTGCTCGGATCTAACGACGCATTTCTCATCTCCCCTTTCTGTACGTATGCATATTAAATTCGCTTCTCGGATACAATAAGATTGTGGAATAAATATTTTTAATAACCAATATAATGGCTATCCAAAGATATCTATTAAGTTAAAAACAAGAATAAAACAATACTTAGTATTGGTATTAATGAATTATGCAAGTTTTATCTAATCGTCTATTTTTATATGTCGAAATATAAGACGTAAATAAACTAATTTGACTTTTTAGCCTACAATAAGCAAAACATATCAATATCCCGCTACAAAACCCGTTGAATCAAGAACACCTGACGCGGCATTACGCACTCGCACTCGTGACAATTCGGCAGATCTCAGTGGAGCAATTCAATTACATTGAAAGATCCCTCATAAGCGAATCGTTTTTCCGAGTCATTAATTTTTTCGAACGACACGGGGCTCGGCGTGATATGGCAGGGTGGGTCCAGGCGCGGCTATCTCGCGAGATAATGCTGATTTATGCGGGCGGGCGACGGTCGCGATTCGTCGCGCATCGTCGCGATTCGTCGCGATTCGTCGCCGCGGCTAGCGATGCGATCGCCGACGCGCGTCGCCTCGTCGCCTCCTGTTTATTCTCGCGCCCCGCGTTCATTTGTGACGGTTAGTTGGCGAGATTTATGCTAATCGACGAGGACGGATAAGCTTATGTGTGGAAAATCGTGCGATTTCCCGTACCCCTGTCAGTGTACAAACGACCTAATTTTTTCTCTCACATGACCGAAACGGAAAGATAATTTGAAAACGAGATAACATGAATTACGGTCAGAATTTGGTGGTTAAATTTTTAAAAGGAGACAAAACCGTTAGGGTGGTTCCCATAATCCCTATTATAATTTGGAATATTATGAATCGGCACAACATTTACATGCACGATGACTGTTCTGGGCTACTAAGTTTGGATATAAATACGAGTGGAATATATTTCCAGATGTCGTATTTTATGGTGCATGGAATAAAAAACCGAATGCCCGAGGCGTCGTTAACTCGAGAACATTATAAGAATAAATAAGTGAGGTATTAATACTGGTTTATAGCGCGTGAAAGAACCCTCATTGTTTTGTGCACTGCACTTGGCCTTTGTTCCAATTTATTTGTTTTAAGGTAACGGAAATAACATTAAACATTTCACAGTAAAACTATAAAAGCTCTCACCACTCTCGGTTTTATTAACAATAACTATGCGAAATGCTTTTAAAATTACTTAAACCAGAAGCTAAATTAATAACTTTCCTACGCTAAAGGATCGTGGAAATCAAATTTTCTGATGTTAAATGAATAGTTAACCTACCGTTACAGTATTAATTATTTAGCAGTGATAGGGTGATAGGTAGTAAGCTGTATTCTTGAGGTCCACCGTCTAATCTGTATGCATGTATGCATCTCAACGAATGAGAAGAACGAGTATCGTTCAACAGAGGAGTAACCACTGATCAACCTATATAAATTTCAATACAGATGTCAATGGGCGCCAGTGGCTACATTCCATCAAAAAGACTAGTATATAGTCTTTTTGTTCGTTGGCTATAATTCTTAAAAAAATAACTGAAACATGGAATTACATAGCGAGACCTACTAAAAATCATAAAAATCAAAAGGGCATTCAGTATTTAGGCTGTTGATATCGATAAGTTCTCTTATCAAATGATTGCGTTACCGGATTTGTCACGATCAGCGGACTATCGCGTTGATTTACGTCGCCGACGATAACGTCACGGCTACAACGCAGCGATAACGTTCTCGGTGGCTACCTGGCCCGGAGTTAGTAAAATATAGAGCGAAAATATAAGGTAAGAACAGTAGGCAGAAGTGAGAACACTACCATTAAGGACAGAGCGAATAGGGTTCAAGTGTCAAGTTCAAGTGAAGCAAGTTAGCTAATTTCTTTTTTGGCGCTCATCTATGGATTATGGATATTTGTAATCAACCCATAAGATAATTAAAATAGCAGAGGTTTGCCGTAGATGCGTTACTATCCCTGGGTATTAAGTTAGATCGCCACGGATAAACTTGTTTTTCTTGGTAGGTACCTTTATATCAGACTGAAGAGTTTAACACTCCTTTAAGGGCAGAAATAGGTATAGCCATGGTGCCTTCAGAGTCGGACTACAAAGTTCTATAACCATAAGATTTCGTTTACTTAATAGAATTTTATTTTTTATTTAATATCCTACCGTATATTGATGAAATGTACTATAACAATTACTACTAATATAATAGGTCATGTACCCATGTCACACCAGTAGACTAGTTCTAAACACTAGCTTCTATCAAGGTGTTGGCGGCATGCACGCGCTCTATATAATTACAACTCTGAGCTAGCCCCCCATTACAGGTACAAATTACTTCAGCGCTCTTTGAAATTTGCACGCTACTTGTCATTGTCAGCGAGCGTGGTTCACTTGGTTCCTTGAAGATGGGAGATTTGATTCATAAATTAACGGCATAAGTGGAGGTCGTTTATGTTATATTGTTTAATAAATAGTCAGGAAAAATTGAGGTAGGTACGAGACGATCGAAAATTATCATTTACTTAACGTAAATGCAAATGTTAACGTTTAACTAATGACGCTCGTAATATGTAGGTATATGGTTTTGAAGGATATTCATGATTAGTACCACCTACTAACTATCATTGAATCTTACTAATATTATAAAGCTGAAAGTTTGTGAGGATGGATGGATGGATGTTTGTTACTCTATAACTTAAGAACGGCTGAATGGATCTGGATGAAATTTGGTGCAGACATAGACATTAGTCTGGAATAACATATAGGCTACTTTTTATCCCGGGAAAATGTGCGGTTCCGTGCGTGGGATACATTTATTTTGATTTATCGCCGTGTCGATCTCTCGACATGTTTATTGATTTACTTTTCAAACGCTGGTGAAACCGCGGGGATAATCTAGTGTAATATAAAGAGCTAGCTCTGTAAATAATTTTATAACAATGATAATGTTTACTGACCTTAAAGACCTTATTACATTTTTGTAATGCCTAATTTGTAACTCGGCCTTTCAATCGAAGTGTCTGAAATTCAAATCCTACCTCTACTTTTTGGAAGTTTTGTGCGTTGGTATAAACAATTAATTTTATTACTAGCTTTAATCGTGAAGGATAATGGCTTAATGGTGCTACTCACATGTACCTATTAAATAAAGTATATACTTAAACGTAGATCCAAAGAATTGTAGTAATTATTTGTAGTAATTAATCCTCTCACATTTTGGTAGATGCAATAGATCAACGGTAGCGACTTTGCTAATTGTATAAGTAGTAAAATTTGGATCGCTCACTTCATAAATCATATAGGTAGGTTGTATTCGAATCAGCGGTAGCAACATGTCATGCGGTAGGTAGAGTCGCGGCGGTCCATTGTTCCGCGAGGCGCGACCGCCACGCCTCGCTCCGGCGACCGCCACCGACCGCCACCTACCGTCACCTACCTTATCGTGATCAACAATTGTTTACCACGTACATACCCTAATCGATCGGATTGATTGCCCGTCTCAGGTTTACGGCTCGAATTACTTCGGTTTCGATTTAATTGGATAATTGTTGTAATTATGTTTGTTGGGAGTTTGTGTGGTAGATTGCAGGTTGAGTTTTGGTAAGATGGTATTGAAATAGTGTGATATCTGCATAAATCTAGTTTTTAGGTAAATGTACTACACAATATATTTACGATTTATATAACTTTTACTTGTATTTTTATAAAACAAGTGCTAAATTATTGTGTTGCAAAAAATACTAAAATGTTTATTTAGGCATTTTTTCCATCCTTATAAATCAACATATTTCTCGACTTAATGTTAGATATACACGTTTATAGAGTATATTTTAAAATAATATTTATTTACTTGTAACATCAAATTTATGACCATAGATATCAGAGACTATAATCGCTAAAAGTCGAAACACTTTACACGAATACATGTAATTTTAATTTAAGTACTTGTCCGATTGAATTTTGGAAGAAATTTTTGCACCACTAACCATTGATTTTATTAACAGATAAGTACATAATTTTAATGCTAAAATATTCAATTTACCTACTATGTATGTACATATATTATGTATACTTACATATTGTGTTATTATTTTTAAAATGGACTCTTAGCTTGTATGTCATGTACACCTACTTACTTCTGATATTCATATTTTGCCCCGTTAAACCGGCAAAAACATTGATAATATGGTTTATATTCTGTTAGTTTTATGATTGTAATTGCAATTAGAATAGGTACCTGTATAGGTACATGTTTAAATTAAGGAAAAATCAGTTTTTTCCAATAAAATATTTATTGTCGAAAGATGTCCGTACTCTAAGCCCCATAAAACCATAAAAAGTGTTATCAATTATTCAATACGATTATAATAATAAATCTCATAAGAAAGTATTCTATAAGTGTTTTTAGGTAGGTAAGATAATAGTTATGTTACTACATCTATGCGTACATTAATACATAAATAATACATATCCAACTTACCTCCCAGTTTTAGTGATGATCATTTCAGTGCCGAGTTCGTTGAACTTGTCCCACAGCTCCTTAGTCTCCAAGTGGCACTGGATGTGCCTCATCTCCTCGCTGGACCAGCGCTCCGCGAGCTGGGGGTTGCGGGGAGGGGGCGAGAGGGCCCGCGAGGCCCCGGTCCCGCTGGCGGACCCGGCCTCCGACGTGGAGGACACGTCCACTGGGGAATCCCGCTCATACTCCGGAAGAGGTGGCGACGGTGACCCAGAGGCGGATGCGGCCGCGTCTACGAATTTTTCTGTAAAATTAATTTGTTCGGCTGTAATTTTATTGAAAAACTTAGATATTAGATTAGTAATAATGTTTAGTTTTTATGTTGTAGGCATATTATAGATGTAGGTGGATAATATACCTATGTATTATATGTCACCTGTTTAAAATAATATTATGTATTAAGTATCTATAATGTATTAGTACCTACATATTAGTAAGAGATAGGACTTTGATTTGAGCGGCGAAAGAGTATTAAGCTAAACGTAATGTATGGTGAATGTATCTTATTTTATTTTTAACCAACTTCAAAAAAGGAGAATGTTGTCAATTAGACTTTATTTTTTTTATTCAATATTTGTTGTATTTTTTTATTTTACTTGTCAATAATAAACACCTACCTATATGTTATAAATTGTAATGTAAATATGTAAATTGTGTATGTAATTAGTATGTTAAACATTTTTATATTGGGCAAAACTATTAATCATTTTCAAAAAACATTATGGTGCGACTAAATTATACCTATTATATCTTAATTAATGTCGCGTTAATTTTCGCATAATATTATCTTTAATGTACGCAACATTAAGTTCTTTTCATTTTTATTACGTCAATTTAATTCATAAATTAAGATGTGTTTTTAAATGTTAAAATTTATTAACTAATATTTTAATCAATGTTGTTGGTAGGTTTTGAACGTATAGCCACCCGCGGCTTGCGATGGTCATAATCGATTTACGAATTTAAAGAAATCAAAATCTGATAATTTCTAGTCTCATGCGTAGTTCCATGCTTTAGTCTTTCGGAGGGCACGTTAAGCTGGCTGTTAGCTGGATAGCAGCCCTGTTTGAGGCCTCCTAGGTTAATTTATATCTTCGGGCATTGAACGTGCTAGGTACATAGGTCGTGGCTGATTAAATTATAATTTGCCATACAAAATTCGAAAGGCACGGGCAATATCTGTGCGACCATGTTATAATAGACATAAACACATTGATATTTATTTTATCTACTAGCTGATCCCCGCGGTTTCAACCGCGTTTAAAAAGTAAAAAAAGAACATAAACATAAATGTCACACCGCTCTCCCGCGACGGCGCGCGAATTCGCGTGGAGCGCGCGGTAATGGATTTTTCAAAAATTAAAGTAGCCTATGTTTTGCCGTAGACCTTCAGCTATCTTTCAGTGAAAGTCCCGTCAAAATCGGTCCAGCCGTTTAATAGATTAGTTCAGCCAAACAGACAGACGGACAATTTTGTTTAATTGCATTTTCGTTAGATACCTATTGGTATCGTGTATGCTTTCATATGCATTGAGTAGAAAGTTATTATTTTGAAATCACAAACAGACACTTCAATTTTATTCATTTGTATAGAAAGGAAAATAATATTTTATCAATGTTTATTGATAAAAACGGAAACTCACGGCGGGACTTTGTACCTACGAGATTTGAATCCGACACGGTTTATACATAAATTCGTATCTTCCATCATCAATGCGTATTGGATCAGTATGCATACTGTAGGTACCTATACTCCAAGTTTTCATTATTTATGGCGAGAGGCCCGTGTGGAAAATTAGTTTCATCGCCCATTTTTCATATCGTAAATTCTTAATATCTAACACCTGCTATTTTAAACTAAATTCAGTCAGTTCATATTCATAATACACAATAATAATCATAACACAAGAAATAAATGTTTCTATCGACGACAACTTTCATAAATAATGTAAAGAAATTCTCGTCTGAATTAACATATTATTTTCAACGCTTTTTCCCAGCGAATGTTGCTCTAAGTATTAATAAATTAAAAATAAATAATATTCTCTAACAGATTCGCTTAATAAAGTGTTTGTAAAGACTGCTGTTGTTTATGAATACTTCATAGATGGACCTAAATACCAATTAAAGATCTTTTCATTCCACTCTTCTTTGTTTGTATCATAATTATATGCCTATAGATATAAATATCTACCTTTATAAATACGGGTATATCATTACATCTTCAGATATATTTCTCAATGATATAAATTAAGAAGAAGCAAACAGGTAACCATATAGCTAATGGTAGGTAAGTGGATTTTGCCTTTACCTTAGATAGGTACCTACAGTCCTAACTAAGGTAGTCCATTGATAAGTAGGTACCACCTTTGAGGGCTAAGTTGGAATGTCTCGTTAGCCTGTTAGCATGATTTTTTACCTTACCGCATCTATTAAACCAGAATACAACAGCGCTGTTGTATTGTTGGAACTCGTTGTAACAGTATTAACTGTTAGTTATTTAACGTGTGGCGAATTCCCGCTACTCGTCAAGAGATGACGCCACGAGTATTTTGAATCACGCTATCGAAGTATTCTCAATACCTTGCATATAAACAAGCTTCTAACTGAGACTAATGAAGCACGGCAGCTCCCCAGGCATGATCACGTAGCCTGGCGGGAGATTTCCAAAAACGCCATATCAATAAAAATTCTTCGGCAATAAAATGCTTTATTCATCTACTTCTGGACTTTTAATCCAATTTACGATGAAGATAGTTTGTAGTGGC
>DWPV01003377.1:0-15326 GCA_018251915.1 Urbanus proteus proteus | reverse complement strand
GTGGCGGAGCGGTTACCATGCCGGTCTGACGCGCAATGGGTCCCGGGTTCTATTCCCGGCCAGACAAGCATCTAGATGATGAATGATGATGATTTCTGTTGTGTCATCGTGTATGTGTGTGTCGATGGCAACCACGACAAAGGAGAAAATCCTACTGTGGGGCTGTGAGTGTAGAAATCGTCTTAATTACCCAACTTTGACTTTAAAGTAATCAATCAATTAATCAAAATGTTTAAAACTTTAAAAGCTCAAAAGGTAAACCTTTTTAAAATAATTATTTTTAACATGAGCAGAATATATTTTGTTTTTATAGAAAAAAGTATGACATTTACAATAATGTTCTCAAATAATGGTATGACAAATATGACATTTGCAATCATGTTCTTAAATAATGATATGACAAATATGACATTTACAATAATGTTCTCAAATAATGGTATGACAAATATGACATTTGCAATAATGTTCTCAAATAATAGTATGTCAAATATGACATTTGCAATAATGTTCTCAAATAATGGTGTTACTAACCCGAGTCCTTTATTCAACCATAAAAACCGGGATCTTTATTTCATGAATTTTTCATATTTAAAACTGGGAAAAAATTGTTTTTAAAGCATGCAAACTACGAGTTACAAGAGGTTAGTCCGCCATCCCCATAAATATGTATGGGGGTTGCATCTCGAATTATTCCCGCCGTTCCGTAAGAAGTAGGGGTGGGATTTTAGTCTGTTTACGGAATGTTGGTATTTAAGTTACGAAATTATTCAAGTTGTGTTATCATGTTAACTAGGACGTACTTATGTAGTTTGTATTACGTAAGTAGAAATCAGCGGATTATTGTAAGTTATTACACATGTAAGTAGAAATCAGCGGATTATTGTAATTGTATTGTAAGTTATCGTACAACTAAATGTTTTTTTATATATTTAAGCCTAACGATAAGGCAGACAGGCTAGCTGATGGAAAGTAATTTTTCCAGATTACCTATGTAGAAATTAGCTGATTATTACAATTGTATTGTAAGTTATTACACATGTAAGTAGGAATCAGCGGATTATTGTAATTGTATTGTAAGTTATTACACATGTAAGTAGAATATTGTAATTGTATTGTAAGTTATTGTACAACTACAGGTTTTTTATATATATTTAAGTCTAACGATAAGTCAGACGACCCAGCTGATGGACAGTAGTTCCGTTGCTTGCGAAGATTTGTAACACAAGAGTCGCCATGCATCTCTGGCTTCGAAGGAGAGCTCTTCTTGCACCTTTCTTGAAGAGCCCCATATTATAATGTTCCGGGAATACCTCAGGAGAAAGTTCTTTTCACATCTTACAAAAGGCTTTTATGTATTTTTAAGCTGTTTATTTCAACGTATAATTATATGTATTGTAACGAATTACGCGGTAAAACTGTTACTATACAGGCAAGTTCTGGGTTCGATTCCCGGTCATATAGATATCAGAATAATGAATTTAGATTTTTGTTCTGGGACTGGGTGTCTGTGTATTCAGCTGTGTGTCCACAGAACCCACGAGACAGAACAAATCAAGTGGGGCTGTAAGTGTAGAAATCGTTATTTATGATTCCTTATATTATATGTATGTATATTAGCCATTTTTTGTTATTATACTAGCAAGATAAGCAAAGTTAACATTATGCAAAGTAAAAAACTTATCAAACTCACCAGCATAGAAGAGAAAGCTTCCGACGAAACACAGCCATACCCCTCGCATTTTTATTGAAGATCTGAAACAAATTGTTTAAGTTTTAGATTTCGAAATTCCCTAGAAGCTTTTAGCCTTTTACGGATTCAAGGAGGGAAGGAAGGCCTTGCTAATAAAATATAAGAAGCGGAGCGTACTGGAATAGAAAATGGGAATTTGGAGTGTAATTTTGGATATAGTTTGATTCTCTATGCTAATATTATAAAGAGGAAACATATAATTACTTGTTTGTTTGAAATGAATAGGCTCCGAAACTATTGGACCGATTTTAAAAAATTCTTTCACCTTACACAAGATACAACTTTAATTAGTGCTATAGGCTATTTTTTTATCAAAATATACTATACTTAATTTTAACTTTTTAAACGCAGGTGAAATCGCGGGAACTAGCTCGTATTTTATAATATTAAGTAGCAAACAAGCTTGCAGTCCACCTGATCCCATACCCTGATAAGATCAGTCCAGCCCGAGGCGACAGATGCGTTGCTACCCCTAAGATCTAAGTTGGAACGTCTCGGATAAGTATCTCTCTCATAAAACGTCAAACCAAAAATTGGAGCTGCTGGAGTCGAACTACAAAGGGTTCTATCACCTTTAAACGTAGATTATACCTATTATTATTGAGAAACATGCATCATTAAAGACAAAAATTAATCCAACTCCAACAGTCTAGTTTGTGAGAGTGATAGTGACATATATCAGATGTATCATAAACAATATCTTCCACTCATTATCAGATGAAATGCCCACTCGTTTGCTACTTCAGTTTTATAAAAAATATATAAATATCTTCATAGCGGACTCCACTTAAAACTTAAACAAAAATTACACAAATATCAACATTATCAACAATGAGCTATTGAAACAGTTAATGTGTATTTTCAATTGAGAACTATTGAAATTAATCCCGGTATTAAAATCTATGAATACTATTGACCCTTATTGTTCTCATCCGAGATCCTTTTGTTTTCATATCCTTTGTCTGGAACAAAACAGAGATGCATTATTGAAATTTTATGACAACAAAGTTTGTAAGCATGTGGTTCGTTCACCCTTATTGTTAGGGCTGTGTACAGATTAATTGACGTTGAGTACTGCCTGCAATGATAGTGATAGCCTAATACTTGGCGTCTCAATTACAAGGTCCGAGGTTCAAATCCTAGGCACGCACCTCTGACTTATGTGCGTATTAGAAATTATCACTTGTTTTAACGGTGAAGAAAACCTGGTGATGAGACCTGGTTTTAAAAGTTCTCAAAGGTATGCCAAGACGACCTATTCGCACTTGGCCAGCGCGTTGGACTAAGGCCTCAAATTCCCCTCACTGTGAGAGAAGACTCATGCCCAGCAGTAGGATAATAAAGAGTTGATGACACACACACTGTTACAAATTTTACTTACCTACCTTCCTTTTTATTTGGAAGCGGTAAACAATTATAGAGTCCGGCTTCGTAAGTACCTACTACTGCCAATGAATATGTTATCAGCCTCAAATGAGATAAGAGGTCCTAAAGACTAAGCTGGAACGCCGGAAAAGTGCATATGAATGAAAAAGGTGTGGTGCCGCTGGAGTCGAATAACAAAAGGTTTTACAACGTTTCTGAAACTAAAACTATTTTAAAGAATTTCTATGTTGTAGGTATGATATTAATAAGGAAGTTCTATGTTCGTCTGTATTTTCATGTTAAAGCTTCATGCAATCATGCAATATTGGTACCTCTGTAGCGCTTGCATATTCTCATGCATGCAAATATTCCCTCATGCAAACTCGTAACTACACTCGAGATTACTAAAGTATCGCCTAGATAGATGGTGTAAACACGCCTTTACGATGGGCATTAACTACAGCTCATGTCATGATATGTTTCCCGTTTATAATCATGATGTAAGGCGGTGTCATATTACAAGCTAAGCGATGTTCACTTGGAAATCATTTTAAGACACTAAGGCTGTAAGGCAAAGGCATAATATTCAACTGCAAATCTTTGTATGGGCATATTAAATAATATACATATTTAGACTATATTATTAAGATATCATATATAAGATACCCTATATATAATCATAAATTGATGTTTGATGATGTTTGATGAAACATTTCTAATTTCAGTAGTTTAAGCCCTGCGACGATTGGTCGGTGTTTGAGAATCCTTTTTTATATATGATCGAAGCAGCAAACGAGCATGCTGCCCACCCGATGGTAAGAGGCCACTACCACCCATGAACATTTGTAACCAACCTTAGGTAAGATTAAGATCCTACCTGAGGCTGACCACAGATGCGTTGCTACCGCTGAGCTGAACGCCTCGGAGTATGTCTCCTTTCCCCCCCGTTCAGACCAGAACACAGCAGTGATTAACACTGCTGTTATAAGGCAGAAATAGGTGTAGCGGTGATGCTGCCGAGTCGAACTACATAGAGTTCTACCACCTTTATATTTTTTATGTTAAATTTATGGTCATTTATATATTGCGCTGATATTTTAATCCTAGTTTTATGATAGTGCTTACGTATTTTACGTTTCAGGTTAAAATTCAGAGCCAAAAATTCTGTATTATATGTACGTATTAAATTCAACTGAATGAAGTTCATCCAGGTTAAAACGTTTCGTATAATAATCATCAAAAATGTAGCAAATTATTGAAATTATTTTTGTAACAAAAGTATGTTTAAGTTTTAACAGTTTCTTACAATTTATTTCTGGTCGTTAATTTTTCCAAATATTAATATTTTCGTCACAATGTCTATCACTGAAAAACTGACAAACAACTTAACGTACTGAGGCTAAAACAATGATCATCTAAGTATTCATCAATTATAGGAAATCAGAGAATAGAATTGAAAACGCACGATATAAGACTGAATTGAATGATATACCTATTTTCTTTTAAACAAATCATTAGAAGAGATGATATATGTCTGTTTTTAGCCAGTATAAATATACCAATATAAGGCGAATTACAATGAACTAAAATAAGTTGTTTCAATAAAACCTTTTGCACGTAAAGTAATGATTTTTAATACAAACAGAATAAACCAACTTCCATGATTGGAGTCAGCAGTAGAACCCCTAATCTATACAAATTTGGTATAACTGGTAGAATTGTATGCTTATTGGCTACTGCAATATTGTAAAAAGACGTATCATAGACTGCATTTCCACTGCAATATCTAAGTTATGAATTACAGTCAAATTCACGTGAAGAATTGCTTGATTATCATTTGAATCGTATTGATTTTTTAAAACGCTTTCTACACTCATAGCCCCACAGTAGGATTTTCTCCTGTGTCGTGGGTGCCATGAACACACACATACACGAAACACAAACACCCAGACCCAGAACAGAAATCTAAATTCATCATTTCTGTCTGGCCAGGAATTGAACCCGGTACCCTTTGCGCGTTAAACCGGTATAGTGACCGTTCCGTCACACGGGTTGTTAAAGGTCAAAATAAGGTATTAAAATCAAAAGGCTCCGAGCAGGTGTAACATGGCTTGTTTTTAATAAAATATTTTTAAGAGAGATTTTACCGTACTTTGTCTTACATATTTTGTGAAACTTGTTTTGTTTCTAGCCACCGTACCCCGGGTTACGGGTTGCCCGGATTACGTGCAGCCGCAGTGTAAAGCTAGAAAATATTTTCGAATATTTTAATAGGTTCAGGCTGAGGTCAGTTCGACCAGAGGATATTTTTATAAAATACTGCTAAAAGAAATCGAAGTCGAGAATAGCTAAATTAAAGTTACAATCTCAGTTTTAGCAATACAAGAAAACGGTGAAGGGAAATTTTGTAATGAAATTTATGTAAAATTT
Organism: Urbanus proteus proteus; assembly: GCA_018251915.1. Classification (NCBI taxonomy): domain Eukaryota; kingdom Metazoa; phylum Arthropoda; class Insecta; order Lepidoptera; family Hesperiidae; genus Urbanus; species Urbanus proteus. The sequence continues at coordinate 9,781 of DWPV01003377.1, read as the reverse complement.
AGTTTAGTTTAACATAGGATTTTCTACTAGTAAGAACATACAATCCACTTTTAAGAGGATATCATTATAAAACATAAATGACTAGATACAATCAATGATTATTAAAATGATAGATCTGTTTTTTTTAGGTATATTATTGGTTACACATATACTTACACACTTTTACACACTTACTTGGCAATGTTAGATATCCATTTTTTATTGCTTTCTATAGCTTGTTTGTTCTGCGATGCGGAATAATAGGAAAAACCGGCTGTATGTAAACATATTGATTGATTCTGATAATATAACCTTTAACTATGGATAATGGTAAAGATTTTTTTGATATATATTTTATTATTTCTTAAATTTGTGTAAGTAATTTATATTTTTGTTCGTTTTTTTTGTTCCATTATGATATTTAAACCTATACTGGCTGTATAAAATATGTCATTGGCCCTATTTAAGAAAAAATAGTATTTCTGGTGGGAAAATTAGCAAACGTCAAGCGTAAGAGTTTTTATGGCGGTGTTTAATTAAATTTATGGCATATAAATTTGTGTTAGTTAACTTATTATATGTCTCGTTTTATGTTTTTTTTCTTTGTTTTAACTTTAAAAAATAATTCATTTAAAAAACGGCTTAAAAAACGTTCATCCAAAACATGATACTGGCTGCATGTTTAGATGACCCTATTCGTCATTAAAAAAAGTAATTATGGCGGGAAATTTCACTTACGTCAAACGTCAGTTTTCGCTTAAGTTATTTATCGGCGTTAAATTAATTAACAATGATTTAACGAATTGTACTATATTCAATGGAGAGATGGACTAGGTATTATGGAATTGAGGTTAATTTGTAAATGAAAATTAAATAGATGTATTCAGCCATACATAATACCTGTATAATATTATAAAAAATATGTAGCCATATTTAAATGAACCTAAACAAACATAGACATTATCTTACAAAGAGTACTAACAATATTTTCTTTTTCCAGTGCCAATGACACAAGTGGTGGCGGTGGCTGGCGAGCCGGTGTACCTCCCGTGCGACATCGCGACTCAGGACGAAGATGATGCTGTGCTCCTGGTTCTGTGGTACCGGGAAGACCTGGGCACGCCTATATATAGGTAAGAGTGAGTTTAAAAGTAATCAGGTCTGGTAGAGAATGGTTAGACTGGCGAGGTACCTCTGTCACACATATTTTAGCGTGAAGCTTAGATTGCGTTGGAAGGGTTTAGTTGCCGGCTTACCGGTTAAAAGTTATCTAGACTGGCGAGGTACCACTGTCACACATATTTTAGCGTGAAGCTTGGATTTCGTTGGAAGGGTGTAGTTGCCGGCTTACTGGTTAAAAGTTATCTAGACTGGCGAGGTACCACTGTCACACAATTTTTAGCGTCAAGCTTGACTTAGAAGGGTGTAGTTTAGAAGCCAGATCACTGACAGTGTGGCGGCCATCTAAGTCCTCGGGAGTAGCAACTCATTTACGATTGATATCGGATATAACCCTTATTCTGTATGAAGTTGGTTGCAGATCTCCGTGGTCAGCACTGACTATTTACCATCAGGTGGACTGTATGTTCGATTGTTAGTTTATTTATACAAATAAATAAAATTGTAGTGTTAGATTTCACCAAAATCGGCCTCGTAAGTCCTTTGATCATTTTTCGCTAATCCTTATAGTTTCTGATTTCTCCCTCCACGCACGCTTGAATAATTCACCCTGTATATGGGCTAATCCGCTTTTATATAATGCTAGGCCTAAATTTAGGCCTTTCCTAAAAGGTTTCTTTTATCATTAAAGACATTCCCTCACGACGCGTCTTCAAAATTAAGCGCCCTTAACTCCTGAACTTAACATTACAGAGATCGTCTCGTATGCCTTCCCCACATTAATAAGGGCTGTCGGCCCCCGTTATTTTATATGTCGCATTTCTTCTCTTGGTAGGTTGACCCCGTTTTTTTAAGTTTCATGGATATTCTTATTTTGTAGTATTTAGTATGAGATTTAGTAAGTATACGAGTATAGAATACCGTATATGAATATTTAATTTTGACGTTTAGTTTGTTAATTATTATTTTTCAAAGAAATTAATTACATTTATGTCAATAAGGTACATAACTTTAATCTTCAACGGTGATTGTCTGTAATGTGCTATAATTCGTAACAAATTGGTAAAAGGATTATTGAAAATATTTCTGGGTCATTTATACTTTTTTAATTTTAGTTTAATATATAAACATATTTGAAATATTAATAGGTTTCATTAAATAATATTTTGAAACTTTTCTATCAACACAAGTCCTCTCTAAAACATATATTGCCCCCACTACCATAAATACGCGCTTTACTACTTACTTAGTTTGAAAATTATCATCAATTTTACTAATGTTTTAAGATAGATTTTCTTTCATATTCATAGAAAATATGGCCACCCTACTCACACGTGATATTTTCTTGTGATTAAATTTGTCATGTCCCAAAAACGGTGTCTTGTTTACCGCGTCTGTCTTTACTCAAAGTATTATGTTCAAGGTAATGTTTTATTTAACGTGACGATATTGTTGAAAATATTTCATGACAATATAACACGTAGTTACTTGGAAAATTAACATGAAGTACTCAAAAAGACACTTGAGTTAAGTAAAATTTTCTCGACGTAGATAACAAACTTTAGATACTATGAATTCTGTAATTTGATTCCGGTCGTATTTACTTTACAAATGTCTCTGACTGATAACAAGAGTCTCTATTCCTACTGTCTTTTAGTTTATGCCGTATAGGACTTAAATAAGACGCTGCAATGTAGATTTTTATGATGGAAGTAGCAACCGAGGATGCCAAGGTACTGACGCCATGGATATATGTAATTAATCCCAGATAATATCACAAGCCTAAGGTCGGACATGAGTCGAGATGACCTCTAAGAACTACGTTGTAACGCCTCTGATAAGTAAGTTTTTAGTGGTAGCAAGTTATTTGTGATTGGCCTCAGGTTCGACTCCAATCTTATACAATTATAAATTGGATACAAACTCTAATCGATAACAGATACCCACGGATGGCAGTACCTACTTACCATCAGGTGGGCTGCATACTCGTTTGATACTTCTATCATATAAAAAAACACTTTACAGAATATTTGACTATACATATAAGTTTAATAAATGTCCTCTCCAAATACCATAGATGTTACATTGAAGCAGTAAATTGTCAATCTACACACCAATTGGATGTAAACGATGGCGCGTCATTCACTTAAATGTTTGCAATATACGCGTTTAATTAATTCGCGGTACAAACAGAAAAGCCTTTAAAAAACAGCAATAAAATATCAATCCACATGAGAAACAATTGATGTGTTTTTATCAAATAGCAACAAAAGCATATTATGCAGTACAAACTGCATACACATGAATAATCAACTTTAAATAGGATTAGATGCATTAGATCAGCCATTCTCAAAGTTTGCTCCGCGGAGCCTTCACTGAGGCTCCGCGAGAATACTACAATTACATTTTTTTAAATATATTATACACTTATATTATAACATGATAATCCTTTCTTACAGAACACGTAACTTTTTCGTTTATTTTGGGGCTCCGTCAAAAATTTCACTTTTCTAAAGGGTTTCGCAAAAAAAAACGTTTGAGAATCACTTCCTTATGGACCACAATTGTATTTCATCCATCGATCAGCCTTTTACGGTCCAGTACTGGACATAAGGCAGTACTGGTCAACAGTTGCCGCGCCATGCGTGACGGTAACCACTTTAAATATTGATGACACAAGAAGATGCTGCTGTCCATCGCCTAGATTGTATTACATTAAAAATAATTCAGAACACCGTCTGTATTTTATACGAGATATATCGTATATTGAAAGCATAAGTATATTGAGAATATAAGTTTACTTTGATTCGAAAAATATATTAATTACTTCAGTAGGTACTTTAAAGTTTCTAAAATTTCAAAATCTATTACCCAATTGCATCTTTGATATAGATTATAAACTCTAAGCCGTCGCTTAAGCCCTGAAATTCCGCAAACCGTACTATCTAAATTTGAACGGCTATCTAATTAGTTGAAATCGAATAAGCTCGTTCCACTAAAGCTCTGAAGTTCGCCGAGTTCACGTTTAATATTCGAAAGTCGTGTTCGAGCTTTGGGACAAGGAAAACAAAATTAAATGTTGCTTCTCCACAATGTATGAGCGCCTTTGACCTTAAGGAAAAATCAAATAAATAGTATTTTTTGCAAATATGTTGACTTGTTGACCCTCATATGTAATACTTAGTAACTCTTAAAAGTAAAAAAAAACTTAAAACGCTGTCTACACTCATAGCCCCACAGTAGAATTATCTACTGTATCGTGGGTGCCATGCACACACATACACGTAACACAAACACCCGGACGCAGAACAGAAATCTAAATTCATCATTTAAATGTCTGTCTGGCCGGGAATCGAACCTAGGACCCATTGCGCGTCAGACCGGTATGGTTTTAGATTCGATCTCCGGCCAGACATCCTTTTAATCTTAATTTACATTTCAATTCAGATTCATTTTTCTCGACGTCTGTTTTCATGGTACTCATAATATAGGAAATCCTTGAATCTAGATTTATTATTAGATTTGAGTTTATTCTCTCTATATCTATGAAAGATACAAGAAATATGAAATTTTGACATCTACATATTTAGCTCTGAATTAAACTTGAAACTTGGCGTGATTGATAACCAGTATTTTTTTTTATTCTTATTGAATTTCAGTAATGGAGAAGCGACAAAAATCCATAAACATTGATGATAAGTAAAAGTTAGGATCATCACAAATCATGTTATTCGAGCATACATAACAGTGATGCATATCCAAACATTTTAATTAAACTTAATTATTTATTTGTTAACGAACTGACCCGCGACAAGGGCAGTAATTAAATCATCGACTAATTAACCTATTACACGTGCATGTTCCAATTATGTGGCTTTAATGACATCTACATATTAACTGTAATTAATGTAATTAAAACATTATAATATTTCTGTCGCAGATAAGTTTTTATTGTCACCTTACAATAAAAACTTTGAAAATAATTGAAAAAAAAAACATATCAAATCTATGCAAACTTTTAATATACATAACTACATACATACATATTTTGTTAGTGTACTATTTTTCTAGAAAGATACTTAAGGTTAATAATAGAACAAAATAGTGAATGACATATAGCTAACAGTTAAAACAATGGGTCTGAAAACATTATTTTTTCCATAATTTACTACAGCAGGTTAGGTCGAAAAAGATTATTTAAAAACTATGTATCTCACAACAGAGTTAATAGAATACAACGATGTTATAGAATGAAAAAAAATTAATAATGCTACAGAATATTCATAAACCTTACATGGGCATTATAATTCTATACCTCACGTATACGTAATTCGTCAGAAAATATGTTAGCAAGAACTGGAAACACAAACATCTTACTTGGGATATTTCAACAAGAATATTCGATTTTAATACTTCGATTTCGATGCTGGGCGTGATACTCCTACCTGAAGAGATGCTTATACGCCCATTTGCATTCTTTGCGAGTACAAATAGCACTAAGTATTATACAAACACTGTGAGGAACATTGCAAGAACATTACCTTCAAGAATATCTCATGCCTTAGTAATTCCAATAGGATTTTTTGGAATTCAGACTTCTTACGTTATAATTATTAAAATTGTATTTTTTTCTTACATTCTTACTGAGTAATAATTTATACTTATACTTACTTACTTATAGTAAATAATTAATACCTTTTTCTCTCTCACTAATGACACTATCTATTAAAAGAACCGCATCAAAATCCGTTGCGTACTTTCAAAGATCTAAGCTAAGGGAAAGACAGCGGAAAGCGATTTTGTTTTATACTATGTAGTGATGTGTATGTACCTGGATGTTCTTAGATCTATCAATGCCTACTATTGCTAACTAGAGAACTTTTTTACAACTTTTTGTAGTTCGATTTTATTACTACTACCACCTCTTTTCTGTTGAAAAGAGCAGTATTTAGCTGTGTTGACGTGACCGGTACAATATAGACACATGATTCATTTTGATGACGTCCTTAAGATAATTTAGCATGCGTAGACCCCAATTCTATTTGGTGTTATTTTCAGATATCTCTTGTTACAACTTTCTCGATTAGGTATTCCTTCCATTTATTAATTTATTTGTTCACAGTGTGGATGCGAGGGAAAGAGACTTCGGTGTGGCGGAGCGGTGGTCAGACGAGAGTGTGTTTGCATCAAGAGCTTACTTCCTGCCAGAGAGAAGGCCAGCGGAGCTCGGTGTGGACAGAGTCAGAGCATCAGACCAGGGGATCTACAGGTGTAGGGTGGATTTCAAGCAAGCACAAACGAGAAATTCAAGAGTCAACCTTACTGTTATTGGTAAGTATAATTTCGTGTTATCAATTATTTATACTTCGAATTTCTAGCAGCTAAGAACAAGATTAACACGGTGATATGGATTTTGCTTTCTTTACTTAATTAACTATTGACAAGTTTTTATCGACATGTGAGTTGTTAGAAATTTGTTATGTCTTGAAGTATACTATCTATATCTATGGCTTATTTGGATTAATTACATTTCTTATCTTTAAAAATTCAAGGGGCCAACAACCACTGAAGAGGAGAACTTCCTTCAAAACGCCTTGATATCGTCCTAATGATTATTAGAATCTAGAATTCCAGAACGCTATACCTACTATACCTACCGCAGATGGAGTCGCAGACAGAAAGCCAGCATATACGCAAAATAATACATTAGGATTTACATTATAATATATTCTCATTTCATATTAAGTTGAGAAATGTAATTATTTCTCAGCCAAAATTTTGTTATAAAATACATTCGTTTCATTTCTATGTTAAATAAACAGACGAATATTAGTATAAAAGTCGGCAAAAAAGATTACAATTTTGTAAAAGCCCGATCCGGATCCAATTTATTTTAAAAATGGATGAATCCAAATTGAAGTAAAATATACGCAGCGGTAACATGTAGGAGGAGATGTAGTACAAGATAAATCTGTTGCCCGTGAAATGAATGTCAAACTTTATGCCAATAGTAATACAGTTGAAAATAGAGCAGATGTGTTATATGTAGGCGGTAAAGATAAAGTGGTAGACAGGACGAAAGCTAATATGAAAAAATGTACCTACGTGTAGTAAATCTAAGCCTAAATCGGCTTAGCAGTATGACATTGGTCGATCTGTAGGGTTATTATTAACTGAATATGACCATAGTATATTAATAGTAAAAATACAGTGTTTAATACTATACCAATTATATAGTAGTAAAAAAGGAATAGCAAGATAAATGATATACACAAATTATTTAAATGTTCCGATACAAACACAAAAGTTCTAAATCCCTGGTCTTAAAAAAATGATCAAGTAATTGCTTATAACTATTATAGCCATAAAATATAAAATAGCTATATCACAGCGAATAGAAATATCTTATTTGAAACCTAAATAAGGTTTACTCAAGAATACATGACTTTATTAGGCAATTAACAAGCACTAATCGAGTTAGTCTCCGTCCAAACTAATTTTGTCCCAATCTTGCAAAGCCTTACATGTCTTGAACACAACATTTTTATCACATTAATGTACACCGTTTTGTGAGAACAAATAAGGGTAATTTTATTTCCAACAGAGGTTGATGTCCCGTCTTGGAGTGTTTCAGAGCAGAAATAGTGCTCCATATATCTACAGAGATGGAATACCTCAGGGGATCGCTGTAGTACGCCTTATGTATATTATTATGCTAGAAGGTTCGCGAGGAAAAGCCCTGGATAGATCCGTAAGAATCGTAGATCAGTTGGAAGATTTATTTAAAGTAAATAATAGAGTAGGGTAAGGAGGAAATTTACTTAAGTTTGAAATTCTAAAATTTTGATCAAAAATGTTTAATTAAAAATTTATTCATATTATTAACCTCGTTCAAAAATTTCTCTAAAACAGATAAAAACCGAATGTCTCAGTTAATGGTTATTTTAAATTTTAATTAATTTCTAGACTTTGATGGTTAATTTTTTGGCGCTTGATGACAAGATTTCAAGTAAACCCAAATAACGTTAAATATAGTAAACACTCCTTACTAGTGACATATAAGATGTACACAATCATCTAAGCGATACCTATAGACATAAAAAATTCAGCTCATAATATCATATTATTTTTGCACATTGAGTTAATATTTTACTTAAACTTCTACACAGCTATGCATTAAATAGGCCAACACGATAATTTTATAGCCATGATTATAATAAAAGCACAATATACAGGATGTATGCGTTATTATATTTGCATTCGAATGCAGCGAACACAGAATCGCTATGATAATATTCAAGTTGGTTCGTACATTCTCCTGTGTAATAAAGAACACCTTTGCCTTTGTGAATATATCTCAGCGTCTCTCGCGGAATGCACTCAAGTACACTGAATAAGATTATTTAGAGCACGAAGTCACACATCCTGTATAAAGGGTAAGCACGGTGTAAACGAAAATGGTCCTTATGTAAACTGAAGTACAAAGGAATTAGAATCTTACTCCCGTAAAGAAGAGACCAATTTAAAGAGGTACTTTGTTTCGCTTGACGTGATTTTAGCGTACGTTGCCACTGAACTTAGGTGTACAGTTCACGTTTATTTTATTAAAATATTACATACGTTGAATATAAATGATATTCTTGCGTCTTTTTGTTCTTATGCTGTTTTTTTAGGTGCCTACGTGATGTTTACCCTTCTTATCATGTACAAACAAGGATCAAAGAGCTTGGAAGGAACGCCATGAATTTTTTTGTTACAGTGACTTTTTGGGTCAACATGCTTTTGTTTTTACTGTTATGGTGTATTGTAAAAAATTTGGAATCTTAGTAAAAATAAATATTTTTTTACAAATATAAATTGGAACAACGTACCTCCTCCTCCGATTTTTAAGTCGGTTACCTAATAAGTTATCAATATATTATGTACTTGAATATTTTTACCGGTTTTGGACTCTAGTATCTAGTAGGTAGGTACTCGTTTCTTTTTTAATTAAATATTTATTTCGTCTCTGGCGTCTCCTGGCTTGCAATTAGTGTAACTTGACTGAGCATTGTTGTCTTGAAATTTAAAACAGAAAATATAAATTTTTATCTTTCATATAAAAGGGTAGCATAGCTAATAAGCGTAGCTTTAAAGAATAGTGAAGACAATAGCAAATTAAAATAAGAATGTGTTTGTTTTTATGTAATAACTAGCGTTTGCCCGCGGCTTCGCACGCTCTGCTATATAATTGATGTTATCATAAATATAAAGTTTCTCTTGAATCACTATATATTAAAAAAAACGCATCGCAAATGCAAAATCCGTTGCGTATATAGGATCTAAACATATATATTATGTAGAGAAGAGAAAAGTAGTAAAAACACCTCAAGAGTAAGAGACTTTGAATTGTCGTGGTATACAATAGGAGAGATCGACAGAATACGTTATAGATATTCGTCTGCCTTAACACTCTCCAAAAATCTCACATCGGCGCTATGTAATTCTAATATTCAGACACGATATTCTAATACGATACGATAAATTACAAAAGAAATAAACATTCGTATTTTTGAAACATTGAAAAATAAAACACAAAAATAATCGCCATTAAATTTCTAAAACCTGGGTGCGTACTTTGGATTTTATATTTAAGGGGTTCTTGTATGCTTCAGTAAGATTGATTTCGCCATTAATATTTTCC
>DWPV01003376.1:0-15326 GCA_018251915.1 Urbanus proteus proteus | reverse complement strand
AAATCAGAAAATATATTTTTTTTACTCAATGCATATGAAAGTATATACGATACCTATAACTAAAATGCAATTAAAAAATGTCTGTCCGTCTGTCTATCTGTGTGTTTGGCTGAGGTAATCTTCTAAACGGCTGAACCGATTTTAACGGGACTTTCTCTGCAAGATAGCTGAAGGTCTACGACATACGCTCTTTTAATTTTGGAAAAAAAACATTTGTATTTTTTCATTTAGCATTTTTACTTTTATAACGCCGGTGAAACCGGGGGATCAGCTAGTTACCTACTAACTATAGACTTTTGTACGAAATTAAAATATCATAAATTAATACGAGTACATAAATAAAGAGTTTTAAGTGAGTTATTTAATTAAGTATAAAAGCATACTGTTACACTTAATATAAATTATAATAGCGACACCATTTCATAATCATATTTTTTAAAAAGTATTATTCGGAATTATTTTTCGTTTCACACTATCTTGCAACGTGTTTGCTGTTTAAAGGTCCTGTCCTAATTGTAATAATTTGTATGATAAATTTTAGGTTACCGTAACAAATTAAAATGTACCATAACAAATTAAATTGAGCAACGTTTTGTGATCCATACAACGTACAACCTCTAGGGTCTGAAGGGTTCCGCACACAAACCCACACAAGGCTTGCGGTGGCCACCAGTGTTGTTTGTTGGATAACTTGAGAAGGTAGTTAATCAAGCTTAAGTATTCACCCCATCGTCCTTCCTTAACAATACTTAACACATACGAGTACATACACACTGAAAATCATAAACAGAAATATTTTCAAAGTAGATTCTTTAAAAGAATTATTTTCGAACGTCAATTGTATGATTCTACCAGCACTTTGGAAGGTGTTTAGTAATGGAAAAGAAACCGAGGACATAATTATATGGGACTCGCATTTTTCGTATGTAATTTACGTATCGTATTCCGTACGAGAATACGATTCGAGAAGTCTCTCTATGCTATAATGTAGTGTCAAAAGTAACGAGTAACGAAGCCCGAAATTAGTAACGAGTTCTATATGTTATAGTAACGAATACATACGGGGACGCTTTCTTTCGTTACTTTTACATCTCTACGCGATACCTATAACAAAAATGCTATTTTCTTTTTATGTCTGTCTGATGTAATCTTTAAAAAGGCTGGACCGATTTTGACTATACTTTCACTAAAAGATAGTTGAAGGTCTAAGGCGTAACATAGGCTGCTTTAATTTTTGAAAAAGCTTTAGCGCGCGCTCCACATTCATGCGGGCCCGTTCGCGGGAGAGCGGGATTTCAGTTATGCTCAAATATGTATTCCTTTTTACTTTTCAAACGCGGGTGAAACCGCGGGGATCAACTAGTATTTAATATACTTTAATTGAAATACGAGAGAACACAAACTGGGAACCTCACAAAACTAAAATGATACAAAGGAGCGAGTATTTAATTAGCGTTTTGTTATGAAACAAGCCAACGGGGCTCATGTGAGGCTTCGCTGGAACCGACACGGAAACACATGCTACGCTGGGGCAATATCTTTATAATTTGCGGTTCGGGCCAAGTCATAACATTTAATCTATACAAATAAATAAAATTTAAGTGTCTGTTTGTGATTTCAAAATAACATTTTTTTACTTTTTAAACGCGGGTGATCCGCGGGGATATCTAGAAAATAAACTGACTCTGCTGTTATATCGACTTTGTTTCTTTTTCAGGGAAAAGTTAAAAAAGTTAATATCAGGATATTTAAAGATTTTTTACAAAATAAAATGAAATGTCTTAGGAAAAAAAGTACTCGTACCACATATGTATGGTACATATGTGGTACGAGTACTTTTTTTGCAATATTAATTTACGTTCAGTGATATCACTAATGTAGCTCTTCGCTTGTGACTTGGTCCCCATTTTTGTCAGATTTAATATACTACGGGCTTGGCTTGGCTACGCCAAAGAAAATGCAGACACCTTAGTAAATCCGGCTTCCAACTCCACATTTAATGTAATTCTATTACAGTTTTGACATATTTTTTACGATTTTACTTATATTAAATTTACTTTTTTTTGTTTACGTAATAAAAAAATATTTCTGTTAAGTAACTGTACATACATAAAACTATGTGTTGATATGTTTAGATGTATCTTTTTAAAGTAAAAACGTGATACGATTATTTCTTTCTGTTCCTTCCGTTTAATATTTTCCCATTTAACATTCTGACCATTTCGTTTGTCCGTAAAAGTTCGCGGAAATTTGATTCAAATGAACCTTCTTGTAAATGTCCACCGCGCGCCAGTTGGAACCAGGAATCACTTGAACAAAGCGCAGAGTGCTTAAAGACATCACAATGCTATTAGATCTCTTAACGGGTTTAAAGTTAGGCGTTATTTCTTCTTAAAATTTCCTTTAAAATCATTTTCGGGCCCGTATTAAAAAAAAATGGGTAGACGTCCGGAAATCCTCTTTTCGGTGTAAAGTTTCATTTTGCGTTAGTCTGGTAAAACATTGAGTGTAGTTCATTAGTTACATAAAATACTCGTAAATATAGATACCACTATGCAATCTACTTGATGTAATGGCCAGAGTTGCCACTGCTGACTGTAGACATCTATAACGGACCCCAGATAGAATAATAGTATTGTCTAAGGTTGGCTACAAATGAGTTGCTATGCCCACTTTTCGAAAACCTCACACACGAGATTTTCCCACATCCTTCAAGAAAAAATATGGCTGTTTAAAATAATATAATATTGTTATTAGGCAGTAAAATCATTGTTACACATGTTAAAAATCATAAATAAGTAGGTATGCTATAGTTTCAACAAGTTTTATTCTCGCTTTCTTGGACTATTAGAGTGATTTGATAGTAAGGATAAAATTATCTAAGTCATTCCTAATGTAAAAGGTTGAGTGTCAGTGATTTACCTACTCGTACAGAATGATAAATGTAAATACTGCTTTAGTTGTTATTTGAGTCGGATCGATTGCAACTCCAATAGTCTTCAAAGTATTATAGTGACTGCGGAGAAACTCGAGCCGACTGAGTAGACTAATGGAAGTACTGAAGTAGTATTGAAACTTTAAGAGACTTCATAAACTAAATTGTTTATGTATTGTCTATGAGATAAAATATCTTATTTTTGTATGACAGCATTAACATTGAAAAATAAAAACCGAAGCAATATTTAAGATCTACCTAGTTTAGCAGAGTATAAACTTTCTATTTTTTATGCTCAGCCTTTTAACCTCAAAGTAATTGAAATATTATTAAGTAAAATGTAAACATAAAAACATAACTGAATGAGACGTAACGAAACGAAATGGAAAGAAATGAACTGAAATGAAACCTAGAACCGATCTCATCAGATCTTCTCTAGAAAACAAAATCCACCTTAAAAATCAATAGGAAGGCTGGCAGTCGCGGGTAGAAAGCCTACTAATTACAAAGTTATACTAGTTAGTTACAGTGAAAGAGAAAAGTTCCGTTCAAAGCAGCTTTAGTCGTCGGTTCAAGAACCGAAGCTTTTCAATAAATAATTCAGCTACTCCTGAAACTCTCGTGAAAATCTAAACTTTCAGCTTTCAAGACCGCCATTATATCGAGTGGCAAGCAAACATGACAGATCACACTGTAAGTGACTATTGAAATAGATTTAGAATCTAATGCCGAGTCTTACCAAAGACTGAATTTTTGGAAGACTGGAGTTCACGAGCTATTTATTTATTTATCTAAAGACTCTTTTATTTATTTATTTTAAGTAAATAGTGAAATCCACGGGTGAATAGTTTCCATCATCAATCGTACATTGAGTCGCTGGGTCGCAATATCGTAAGTACTCTAACCAAAAAGTGCCTTCGACTAAAGAAACGTACTATTATTATTTCTTATAGTTAGAAATACTTCAGTATAATATTGTTTTTATGTTTTGCAAAAAATATAGGATAATTAATCTATTTCATAATATAATTAATCTACCTACTCAATAGGTAGTCAATATTTACAAGTATAACATAATCTTACTAAACCTGTAAGTTCTTCTATTTTCTTTAAATTATTTTAATAGTACTACGTATAGTACAAGAACAAACAACAGCGAGCTTATTTTATAAAGCGGGAACACTTGCAAAGGAAAGCAAAGAAGATTTTTGGAGCCCCTTTGAGCGGTATGATCTCAAAATACGAGTATTTATGGCATACATTTTCGGGAAGCCTTTATGTTAGGAAGTTGGAAAATAATCCGCCCACACGTTTACGTACATACAAAACCACTTACACGTCACGACTACCACGATATAATATGCCACCATAGAATCTTTTATCTTTTTACAAGGCCTATCAATAATTTAATTCGCTTAATGACCGTTTTTCAAACCTTTATTGATAAAATGGAATCTTGTATTATTCCGAACTATCATAATCATATCATATCATATCTAGAATGGTAAATACAGATGTGACCAACTATTCATATATCTATATACATCTAATTCAAGTGGTAGAGCCCTTTGTGGTTCGACTCCGGCGGCACCACCGCCACGCTTATATTTTTACTGTGCTGTGTTTTCTGGTTCAAAGGGTGTGGTAAGGGAAAAGACATCTGAGGTGTTCTAACTTAGACCTCATTGGTAGCAATGCATCTGTGGCCGACCTAGGTTTGACTACCGATGCCCATGGGCGGCAGTGGCTACTTACCGTCAGGCGAAATGCATGCTCGTTTGCGACTTCAATAATTTTACCTTCACTTGAATTAAATGACTTGAGTCCAACTGTGCACGCATCTCTCCCAACAACATAGCGACCTGGAGCTCATGAAGAGTTATTGAACGCTGAGTGTTACTGCTCTAATAATTTGTTAACTGTATTTTAATTATATCGTGAATGTCTGAATATCGTATCATCTGAATATTCTCACGAATTTAAGTCTGAAAGCATATTTTTCTCATTAACATTTTTTAAGAATTCAAGTTTCAATGTAACCATGCAACTTTGATAGAAATATTGGCAATGACGAAAATAAATCTACGTATCAGGAGTACACGATACTTTTCATAACGTGAATACATATAAGCCTGGGGTAACATAAGTCTAAAATCATATGATTCATTAATTGTCTCATACGTCATTGTTGTGAATGCAAGACCGTTGACAAAGGCATCAGATTGCTTGCACAATATGGCGCAACAGCCTTCGAACCCGACGATTAATGGCACCCATCTCAAATCCGGCACACTGAGTGGATTGTTCGGGGATGTATAAATCATGAGCTGGTCTGCTCATTACTCAGCCTGGGAAGCACTATCGCTTATGACTGAACAATACACCATAGTAAATACAGTTTACCGATAGTGGCTCTCGCTAAGTAAACATTATGATATGTGGATTTCTTGGCTCATATAAACATTTTTATTCAATAAATTGTACATATATTATAACGCCAAATAATGTATAGTTTTGAGAACTTGAAGACCCGCGTGGTGGAGTGGTAATGGGTTCCGGGTTCGATTCCCGGCCAGGCAGTAACCTGAATTATGAATTAGTTTTCTGGGTCTCTGTGTTTCTGGGTCTAGGCGTTTGTATTCCTCTTTTTCTCTTCGTGTGTTTCCGTGGCACCCACGACACAGAAGATAAACCTAGTGGGGCTGTGAGTATAGAAAGCGTTATTGTTTTATTATGTCTTAATTTTTATAAGGTTATGGAACTTTTAATAGATCTCACCCTCGCCGTATTCTGACACCGTTGTTTTTGACACCGCGGGATTTTTTTCCCAATGATACATTTTATTCAATACGTGAAGGAGAATCACGTAGAATTCCTAGTTTAACTTCGACACACCTATACAAATAAATCACAAATAAATGTATATGAAAGTATACACGATACCTACATATAAAAACATGCAATTAAAAGAAAATTGGATGCCTGTCTGCCGGTCTATTCGATTGATGTTACCTTCGTCTGGTTCGATTTTGCGGGACTTTCGCTGGAAGATAGCTGAAGATCTAAGGCGTAACATAGGTTACTTTAATTTTGGAAAAAATCGATAGCGCGCGCGCCACGCGCTTGCGGCCGCAGTCGCAGGAGAGCAGGATCTATGTTTAGATATGTATTACTTTTACTTTTTTAACGCGGATGAAGCCGCGGGGATCAGCTAGCGTGACATATAAATACACGCAATGTTTGTGTATAAGCCGACTGATTGGAACTTCCCGCGGGTTTGATTAATTACTAACAGGATTAGTTTGTAATCTCCTCTGTAAGTGAATTGAAAAGTTTATAGCTCGTACAATAGCGGTGATTACCTACTGGTTGAAACGAGTTCAATCGAGGGTTTGAATCCTTGGCTTATACATCTACTTTTTCAAAAGTTATAAGTTATATATTAAAAGGTTGAGGTAAGAAAAGTTATTTATGATTTTAAATCCTAATAACTTTTGATAGAGTGAATAGTTTTTAATTAAATAAACCTTAATGTTAAATTAAGATACGTACCTATAGTTTTGGTACCAACTGAATTCAAACACCCAAGCGAGCGAGAGTTACATTCTTATTACGTGTACAAAATATAAAGTGCACTAAAATAAAGAGTACATAAATAGCCCAAGAGTATTAAGACCCAAGAGATGCACTTTTACTTCAGGCATTAGCACGATTGTTGGCGTTACGTGCCTCCGCGCGCTTGTAGGGTATTTGTGAGGAGATTGGATCCAATACACGATAGCTGTTAATTGTTAGAAACACTATACAATGTTAGTAGGAATCTATAGTTATGATCATAATATTGTATAATCTAAATCTAAATTAAATATAGCTTGTATTAATTAAGTTTTAATTACACTGTTATGCTACTAGTATGTATTTTTTATATAACAGGGTGATTTTTTTAAATGTTGATGGAGAAATTCGGAACTAAGAGGATTAGCGCAAATTGCTGAAAGGACTTACGAAGCCGATTATCATAAAAGCTTTAAATATATTATTGGTTTTTTAAATAATTAATTCCCCTACCAAGGAATCAAAGGAAAAATAATAAAATTAGGGAATAGTTTTATCGACGTACTTATATTTTCTTTCAGGTTTTATTAAAAATATTTACGAAGAAATAAATTCAAACAAACGAATGGAGAGATGTTTTGCAATTCGGCCTAAATTGTATAGTTAAGTTTTTCTAGTAGCAGGTACATTCCATGCCACAGATCTAGACATTTTATAAGAGTACTAAAATTCTCACAAAACATTTGAAAACAATCGGTCTATAATACGACTTTTCTTATTTTCACAATTCAAAGCGACAAGCGCATTCCCTCGAGTTAAAACTTCTCGCTCGCTTGAATTTTTGTGAATCGTATAATTTCAGAACAGTCAGTGAAATGAAGAACGAATTACATTAACTTTCAACAGAAAGTCCATTTCATTTTCCATTCTATATCCTTTATTTTCTTCTTATATCTATTTCCTTTTAAGTCTTCGCAGTTGAAATGATTAAATCTGTATGGGATACAGTTCTAAAGAACACTGTTATTGTTATTATAAAATGTATACCTATTATGAAATCCGACCTCCTATAAACTTCACTGAAACTTTAAAGACTACTAAAGAATGACGTTCTAACGCTCTTCGTATCATATCAATATTTTCAGTGTGAAAAATGTGAAGAAAATACAGTCTTCTAAAGCAACGGAAATAACGATACATTAGGGAATATTCTGCAGCATTGAACATTTACGAAGGCGATGCGAGCTGCAGTGGAACTTGGAGGTAAAATGGCACCATTGTGGCAAAGAATGCCGCAACTCTTTTTACGTCCCACTTCTGGGCACGGGTCTTCTCCCACAACTGAAAGGCTAAAGAATAAAATATTTTTATCTTCGAGACAGTAAAAGGAAAGGCTGAATGCTTTACGATCCTGAAATGACGCAATTGTTCCAATTCACTGCTCTGCTATTGCATTGAGTTTATTTTATCCAAAATTGTGAGTTGTTAAAAAAATTATTGTACGTTTAAGTACTGATTACTTATTTATGTATCTATGATAAACTATATTTATGTGGGTGTTTATATACTCGTCTATGTGTGTATCTATTATAGTAATGAAGAATTCTAGTGTAAAAATATTGTCTTAAAAACATTAAAACCGACAGCTTAATACCTTTTTTAATTTCTACTTTGAAGCAAAAATTATATATGTATGTCACTGTGACAATTAAGACGAATCCAACTATATAAGTTAAAATCCGTCAAGCCTTTCAAAGTATCCGCAAAGCTTGTTTTTAAAAATCTTTTTTATATAAATTTGTGAACGTGTCTTCGTTGTTGGTGTCCAAATAAATCGTATTTTTAAATACGATCAAATAAACCTACAAGCAATATTTTAACAGGTCAGTAAATTCATGTGACATTTCAAATTTTCTAAAACAAAAAGTGTCCGATGGAAACACAAAGCGATATTTGGTTTCGAGGGGACCTTTGTGGATAGGAATTGGAAGCGGCCTCACAAATTGCGATTGTCCGCCACCAGCTTGCTTTGTGACACACATTATCGGTACTAACAGCGTTTGCCTTTAATACTGTTACAGATAGGTACTCGTAACTTATGGTTTGTTTATCACAAGATATTTCTTATCATAAAATAAATGAACTGAGCAATCTTGAACACAATAAATTTCGGCAGAACTCAAATCTTTTCTGGGGTGATTAAAGTTGTAAATGAGTACCATTGGTCACTTATCATCAGATTACAGGTTCCATAGCTACTTTTATAATCTAAATATATGTTTGTATAAGTAAATGTTTTGTAAATAATATAAGAGATGAATTAATAAATAAGAGTTGTCGTTTATTTAATGAATAAGTCAATCAGTTATATTTATATAAAACATATTTCTGCCTTATGTCTTGTAAATTAAAACGAGACAAGATTGTTCCTAATCATTGCTTAAATATGTTTATTTACACTACATGTTACTTTAATAAATAGTTACCGTTGTTTTTAATTATTATATTTTTTAACTTAAACTTAAAGCCTTTGCCAAGACCCGATGATCTATTCAAATGAACGCTCACTCGAGAAGCATTTTTCCTTCTAAGTTTAATTACGTGGATTTATCTCTGAAAGGGGAAGCTTTGATCCCGACCTGACGAAGCAGAATGCTCGGCTAATGCTTGTCATCTCGCCTCAAGATTTAAAACCTGAGATAGTATAAATGCGTCCATAGAATTAGTGGCGTCACCTACACTACGTGTGTTTGTACAGACAAACAACAGTGTAAAATTATATAAAAAAAATATCCCGTGTGCATATGTTTTTGTTTTTGACTCATAATTACAATACTTGTATTATTTTACACTTGCAGTATACTTGCAGTATTGTAATTATGAGTGTGTGTGATGAAATACATGTGTATGATTTATATGAAACAGGTAAACAAAAACCATAATTATATGTTAAGATATTTATTATGTCATACGGCTATGCTTGGACGCATCCTTATTTAATCTGGTTACATAATTTTAACGAAATGCGCGGCTTCCCTGATGCCCGCCTAATGAGTTCCTTTGAGAATCCCACATGCAACTTTTATAATTAAAAAGTAGAAACTTTATTACTTTTTATCATCAAGATATAAACTAAGTCAATAAGTTTGCAATGTTTCTTTTCATCACAAATCCCATGAATAATGATTAACAGTTAAGAATTTGTATAGTTACTGTTTAACTGATGTTCAGAAGCCATTAAGCAAAAGAAGTACTTTGCGAGGTAAAGTCTACTTTAACTTTGCCAATATTATAAGCAAACGGACAGTAGAGATTGACCCTCTACAACTCTCTTTTATGATCCTTTTATCCTTTTGCTAAAATTAAGAATATTTTGTAAGATTTTATATTACCTTTACAAGTTCCTAACCCACTGTGTTCTTATTGAATTAAAAATTAAACGAAAATTAGATATTCACGTACACGCATTAAAATTCATAGACACGTCACGTTCGCGTCGGCGGGCGTCTATTTAGCCGTTAAAATGAATAAGGGAAATCTTGAGCTCATTTGCAACGCTGCTTCGTGGCCTCACATGCCTGCTATCCTTGGTTGGGGATTTCACCTAAAATTTCTTCTAAATTCTAGATATTTTGAACTAAAATGTACCATTTATTACCCACTAGGTCGTCCACGCGGCCTCGGCCGCTACGGTTACGTTTAACGCTGTAAAAAGATTCTATGTATTGAAAAATATCATGAATTATATGTGTACCAAATTTCATTAAAATCCAACGTTCAGATTTTAAAAGAGTAGGTACCTATCATGCATCCATCCATCCGATCTCACAAACTTATACCTTTATATTGTGCAAGATTAATTTTCCTCTATCTTTTCATAACAGTTTCAAAATTCACTTATTATTTCAAAGTTTATTTTTATATGATGGAAGTAGCAAACGAACGTAGACAAAGCAAAGCCTCAAGTATATATTAATATCATGCAAGCAATTTTAACTACTTAACCTAATGATACGGTATTTAATTTGAAATTATAAATAGACGTTCCAATTTAATTATGTGTAAAGATGAGGAAGAAAATAAAATCGGAAACGAAATTTGACGCTCAGGCGCGTTTCGACATATTTCCGCTAATTTAATTTCAAATAAATCTCGTCCCAGATTATTAATTTATTTTGGTCTCTTGTATAAAACTGTGACGCAGAAAGGGCCTTTGGGTTCGATTTCTGTATATCTGTAGGTTTCCATTTATGTGGGTACCGATAATTTTAGTATCCGTATAAACTTTAGGTAGGTGTGTATTTACTATGCCGTAGAAAATAATAAACTTATATCTTTATCAAAAAAAGTAGACCAGAACAGTAAATAGTATGTATATTTTCAAATTAAAACTCTTTGTAAATTAATTTACGTCGATAATTTTATTCATTTTAATAACTACTCCGACGAATTAATTTCCTTCGATAATTTTATATATTTTATTAATAATCCGACAGGAAGCAAAACAATACTTACAGTAAGTGTGGTACAAAACTAGATCACTCTTTAGAAATACCTAATCCACGAGTTCCAAAGTTCTTTATGAAGTTTTATATCCATGAATCAGTGTAGTCGTGCCCACTCGCGCCCCACACAAAGGAGCCCCGGCCTGAAGTCTAACAAACCCACTATACCGTCTCTGGGTATGCGACACGCATTTTTATTCTATTATTCAATTCGCTAACACTATTTTCCTTTTGGTAGGACGCTAGTGTATTATATTAAGAGAATTTCTGTGTAAAGCCAAGAGTGTTATTACAATAATTTTTAAGGTAAGAGAACATTTTTTTCTCGCAGAATTCGACCTATAAAACTCCATCGCAATATAAATATTTTAGCAGTAGATTTGGCCTTTTTTGACCTGATATTAGGGTCACTAATGAAATAAAACAGTTTTTTATGTACTATACTTTTATACAGAACATATTTTTATAAAAAAATATTCGTATTGCCCCAATGATCTTATCAAATCTAATGGACGGGAGATATTATTTTAAAGTCTTTTATAAAAGGCAGCGATTTCATAAAAATGACATATTTTCGCATTGAAAACTAAAAATGGAACAAAGTTGCAATATTCGTGACGTGTTCGCAGTTCCCAGTTTGAGTGAAGTTTTAGGATGTGAGTTTTCTGAGCTTCGTATTTCAACAAACTATTGTTATAGGGGTTGAGCAGTACCGGCATTTCGTTCAGTATTACTCTTCTTCTTTTAAAAGTTTATGTCCTGTTCAAAAGTAGCCGTCATATATACCGCTCTCTACTTTGTTCTTAAAAATAGAATAGCCAATATATTATTGATATTTTGGCAAAGGAGGTCTCCTACTGAGCTAGGTGATAATGCCTGGGGATCGACTGTACTCCGACAGTCTCATTTCGGAGCTTGTATATAAGAAAAATGTTGACGCCATCTCTTGACGAGTTACGGGAAGTCACCAAAATATAATGAATATGGCAGAAGTAGCTACAGAGTTGGCGTCATATTGCAATACTTATAAATCGATCATTTTTAGTTTTGATTTGCTACTTTTATTGTCTTTCGGTCCTTTTAGCATAGAGTGACTATAACCATGGTATCTATACTCCTTCACTACATAACAAGCGAGACTCAACGTGCCTCACCAATTGTTATAATATCTCGTGTAAATGTAACGTAAAAGTTTGTAAATTAATAGCTTTTGCCTATCCTTAATATAACCGACTAATAACTCAATATAAATAACTCAAATAAATATAACTCAACAGCGCTTGATACTCCTATTATAAAACAGAAATACGTGTCGTATTAAAACCGCCACGATTTTGTTACCATTAAACTTAACTTTATCCAAGTTATGTTTACACCGCGAAACTATGTTAGTAACATTAGCAAACTTAACGAATACGTGGCGTAACAGAACAACTCCACTTTGCGTCAGCGAGATAATTCACTGTTTTACTGCGCAGATTGAGTTAGCTCACTTGCGGGAAGCTGTTCGCTTACTTTGTTGAATTTTATGCTTATATCATTAGGTGTAAGATTACTCACGTCGGTAAAGGGTACTACGGTACGTGCTAATTAGAAAGATGATCGTCTCAAGAGAAAATAAGCGTAAATAAATTGTTAGTTTTATATGTAAATAGGTTTTTATATAAATACTGTCCAAGTTCGTATATTCTTAAGTTATATAACTGACATGTGTGTTCTTTATGAATAATAAAATGATTATTCTGTTGTTCTGTCTACTCAAAACTACTTTTTATTATACAAATAATAGATTTGTTTGTTCAATCAATCTGTCCTATATCGGTAGAAAAATCAGAAAGTCATTACATATTTACACATATTAGTAATATTAGTAATTAGACTATATTACAAGGACTGCAAATATTTAATTGTCTCGTAAATATTTAGGTATATTTGCGGCACCTTAAAGCCTGGGTAGGTCCGCTACGGCCCCGGCGCTTACGGAGGTGTTACTTATGTCAGCTGAGGCCATGGTGTCGACACAAGTCGTATCCCATACCAAGGATCACCCGAGATTCCATGGTACTAAAGTGATTCCACCAGGTCTCATGCCATCATCTCTAAACAGACCGGCTGATGTTACGCTGTGTAGCAGCAGCATACGTGCTGCTATGATTTAATTTGAAGGGTATGATGTAGTATTTGGGGGTCGATTACAAAATCCATGGGCATAATAAGTTATTACAAGTAGTAGACACGCTCGTATGGTACCACAATTACACAACGAAGAAACAATCCATACTCATACAACAGTCCTTCAAGAACAAAAAACAATGAAATACACTTCGAAGGTAAATTGTCTCTACATAGTTGACAATTGGAAACTTGTAACGCTCCTCGCGCCACCACGTCGTTAGCGACATCTACCCTCACGAGACGCTGTATGGAAAACGAGCCAACTCATTGAATATCAAAGAAATTCGCAAAGAAATTGTTTCAAGGATAACGAGATACGAGTCAGTAGAAATGCCGGTGAAGGTAAATTTGAACCTTTGTAAAAGTAGATCGATTAAGGGTTAGGTCTAGTTAGTAGGTAGAAACAAAATATTTCATTTATCTTGAATCGTTAAGCGAAAAAAAATTGTAATATAAAGAAATATCCGTATAGTAAAATGAAATATAGATTTGTGTATTACTATTCTTATGGAGTTTGCCATTTCTCTTCTCTAATCAATTAGCTCCGCTTTCGACAATTTTTCCGAATCGATATTAGTTAGTTACTTAATATTCGAAAGCAATTCTATGGATGTCAGTTTAACATAATTTTCATTTGAATCGATTACAGCAAATATATGGCCATAATGATGCAATCGTTTGCATAGTATTGAAACCGCATCATTAACGAATTCATATCGGTATTGGTTAGCCTAATTGAGGTTAAATATGGTTTTGAAACTTGTAAATAATCGCAATCCCAACAATGTTTAGTACGTATTTGTATAAATACATTTAAAATCAGTGTATTAAATTTGTACAGCCACTTCTGTCCATTCCATGTTCCATTACGAAATCAGAAATCTCGTTGTTACTAACGACTGTCATTTCTGTTGATGTACTAGTCTGTGCCGATTTTTTTGTTGGAGGTCAAATGTGTTACTCGGAATAAACTCTGCCTCGTAATGAATAAATCAACGCAGCGAGACACGTTTCAAAGAAAGAATATCTTTTAGGAGGTAATGTGGTGGAAAATTACCTTCGAAATTATACGGCTGGCCATACCTGCGTGGGAGATGTAATATCACCGGCCAGAGCCCACGATAATGTCCAGAGAAAATAAATGAATCCAAGGTTGAATAACATTGACCGATGTTTGTGGTTTGTGAGGATAAAACTGATATAATCTGTTGTAAATTGCAAATCACCAGAAAATGTACACTTCATCGCGCCGTATTATAACAGTTATAACCCTAAAAACCGAAACGAAACCGAAAGCTTAAGATGACCTTGACAGCTTGATATAAACATCATTGCTACAGTAAATATAAACTTATTACTGTAATTAAAAATGGACTAACAAAATATGTGAATATTGCCATTCTATTTTAATACTGCTTTCGAAATTTATTTCTAAAGTTTGCCGAGCAGCGCCTCATGTTCGTGACCTTTATGTCCGATAGGTTTAAGTCTACTTAAACATTTGTACTTAAATAAATAAGTTAAGACAGACAAACAATACAAATATAAAATAGTATTTGCTAGAATAAAATTATTTGAAACAGTCGCCTTTTAAATCCTGTTATTCATCCTTCATGCCTCTCTAATACCTTCTGCCAATAACAACTCAGTGCTCAGTTGAAGCAACACTCTAAAACATTTGACATTTTGAAATTATCATAAATATGGCACAAGCTCTCGCATTCCCTTAAATAAAAACGTGAGTAATTGAATTTCGCTCAGTAAATATTATTTTTGCAGAATTTATGAAGACGGGAGGTCGATGGAGCGTCGCTCGCATAAAAATTCTGCCTGTGTTGTTATGACGGTGTTCAACACCAAACTCATACAAATCACTATTTTCTTTGCCGAATACGTGACGCCTGCTTCTAATCTTAACTGTATTTTTATTCTGACTCTGTCATTCTAAGACTTTTGCGCGACCTTCAAAAGTTTTTCTTGCAATTGATCTAATGTTTAAACCAATTATACTAAGAGCAATGCTGTTTGCTTAATACTTAGTATATTTGAACTTCATAAGCAATGGTTATAAAATTTCATTATTTAATATGAAAATAATTTAAATTGTTATCAAGAACACTATTAAGTGTAGATCGTGTGTTGAGCTTAAGGTTGTA
>DWPV01003375.1:0-15326 GCA_018251915.1 Urbanus proteus proteus | reverse complement strand
TTGCGTTCAAAAGTATTCGTTGAACTGATCACTGTGACCTCGACTTTCTAATTACGAGAGATTTGATTGGTTAGGGGTTGGGGCTGGGACGGCACACTAGGATGACGTCACTGCATTCTTAACGCGAACAGACTATAGGTTCTAACATTACTGCCTTGCAATGTGAACATGACAAGATTGCATTAAGAAACCAGGACCATTATATGTACTACCCTATAATAAATACACACCTACATCAAACACATTAGCTTTGATCTTCATAAGTGAGACTCCTGTGACTTCATCTCCGTGCAGCAGGGTGTGGATGATGGGGGCAGCCCCACGCCATCGTGGTAGCAAACTGGGGTGAACATTTACCATCCCCCTGAAACACAAGAATTCAGTATTATGACAATAGTATGTTAAATAATAAATATACTAATAAAATGAAACATGTTTTTTTTATAAGATGGGAGAAGGTAAGTGTAAGGCCCGGAGCTCATTATCGGCATCGGCACGGTTGAGGATTTTAGGTGGTAGTTCGTAATAAAGTGGAAATATCCATGATATATGATCATAGTGACAAAAATAGCGCTTCGGTATGTTTAAGACTATTGCAATTGGCAGCTTTGAAGATGCCTCGGGATACTTCGGAATCCTTTGTTACACCGTCGAATTTCATGCAAAATCTCCTAAATTGATTAGATTTCTTTTCTTCTTCAGCAATAGCTGCTATGACCACTAGATCCCAATCCACTATATTAAATACAACTCAGGGAACAAGCTTGTAACAACTCTGAGACTGTTTAAAAAAGAAATACAATATGGAGATGCTTCGACAAGCTTGAAGACGGTGCGGTATGCTTAAGGTCGCCTTGTCATTCCTAGGAATGTTGCAGTATGCCAAGGCATAGTTTCCAACAGCATGTGCTTGCTTGTAGGGATGCCAAAGGATCCCTTTTCTTGTGGATGCCGATAATGGGCGCCGGGCCTTAGATGGTAAGGTAAGCGATTATGCTGTGATGCAAGCCAATGATGGACATCTGTAACAACTTTATGTACAACAGGACTTCTATCAACAGTCAATCACAGTCAATTGCTGCTACAATTTGCTACTTCTATAATAAAAATACATAAATACAATACAAAACGGAATAGTAAGCGCTAGAGATGGGCCGAATATTCGGTAATTATTCGAATTCGGCATATTCGGCACAATTTTCCATGTTCGGTATTCGGCCGAATGTTCAGTTGATGTGCCGAATAATAGGCCGAACATTTAGGTACCTACCTAATTACAAGACGTACCTACCTTATTATAAGACGTACCTAATTAAAGTTTGTATCCAATAGGTAAAATTCAAGCGAAACTGATGCTCTGTAGTAAGACAATATAAGTATTTCTATAGGATGCCTCAATAAGAATACACTTTTAAGACTGGGAATAAAAACATCTATTCATTAGTAATTTGTTATATTTATATTGAATTACAAAGGACACATGTTTCGATTTTGTATGGAATAAAATATACCGCAAAGGGCCGCTGCGGCCCTGGTGATAGGCCACTCTTGTCATGAAATATTCAATAACTTTTTGGCAAATATGAGGCTGTATCTTACTGATAACGCCTTCGAACTCGTTCTTGTTATTTTTCAACTTTGATTCTTATAACTAACACTATGTAATGATACAATAATAAAAGTTTTTTTTTTCAAAATGAAGTTCGTTGGAATCTCGGCTAAGGAAATAGTTTTTTTGAAAATCGAATATGTAATATAGTTGTAGTATTTATCATAATCGTCCACGTAAATACTTTCAATTTTCGATTTTCCTAATAGTTTCGGATTTGGCTATACACGCGCACTTAAAAAACAACAGGTGTAAAATACTAAAAATTGAACCGGATAATTCCGCCGAACATTCGGTTCGGTAAGCGATTGATTAGGAAATGTTCGTTATTCGGTTCGGTAGAAAAAACCACATTCGGCCCATCACTAGTAAGCACAAAGTAAATAGGGTACAACTGGTAGTCTTATCGTAGCTATCTCTTAGTAGCGATAGTAATGATCTCTTCCAGGCAACCATAAAGCTTGAAAGAAAGGAGAAAACATAGATAAGATTCAGGGTAGGAGTGTACAAACGTATATAATACCAACATTTAATTATAAACACAACAACAGCTAGAAAGCTAATAGAAATAGGAGGAAGATAAAATAAAGATGTATAAATAAAAAAATCAATATTTTGTGGGTACTTACAAAGGAAACTTTTTAAGCACATCATCCTTGATCAGATGTCCAAAAGCTACGATTAAACCTAAGTCGTACTCCCCATTGTTTACGTTCACAAGAGGCCATTGCACTGTCCTAATATTTTCTTTCTGTGCGTATTTTTCAATATCTGATCCCTTTTTAAGGGCATTTGCTGTTACTACCAGATCTAGTCGTTCGATGATTTTCTCCTTTTTCCTGTGTAATTGTATAGTCTTGTTATAAAACTTTTACTAATGTTTATGAATATCTAACTATAATACAACGTAAAACTCACCTAAATTCATTTACTTTTTGAAAACTTTTAAGAGCTATGCTGTCAGACCCGAAGAAGAGGACATTATAAGATTTGAACCTCAACCACTTCAAATGCAAGTAACTTTTATTTAACAAATTAATTTTCTTTGCCGTACATTTCAGGTTATGTATTACAAATGTCATTATTGATGTTACTAAATGACAATTATGACAAGTGCAAAGAATATGCCATTGCCAATAATGACAACGACGTCAAATTGATGTTTTCTGAGTGCTGCCAATCTGCCGCACTCAATCATAGACAAGAAAATTATATATGCTGCACACGATCGATAAGACATGTTTTTTTCGTAAAAAAGTAAACAAAATTTAATTTCTATAATTTATATTGTAAGTTAGGAAAAATGTAAGACCGTAGTGGCAATATTGATTGGTTGGCCAAATAATTATAGAAATTCAACTGATCAGAGGCCGTTACGTCATCATGGGGAGCTGTGATTGGTGGAGATAATGACGATAAGTTTGCGTGGGAAAAAAAGGAAGGACTTGCATTGGGATGGGACCTGTAGCGGCTGTAGCGCAGGACCTGTACCCTATTACGAGTTTATTACGTTTAGTGAGATGGTCCTCGTTTGTTCGTTGGCCCATACATCTACATGCCCATACATCTACATGCAGCACTACTAGCGGACCGTTTAGGTACTAAAATTTTACTATGGAAAAATGGACGTAAACGTAAACCGAGATCGTAACAAACTCGTATTAAGGTCACTGGCTTTGATTGAGTATAATCAAAGGGTATATTGGTTTACGGACGTATCACTGTATTCGTTTTATATAAGTGTTCTTGTTATTTTATGTGTAAATATTTTATGTCAACAATATTCCTTGGTATAGTTAGATTTTTGTATCTATAAATCTCTGTCTATAAAGATTTACTTGTTTTTTAATAATATGTAAATATAATCAAAGATGTAATGTATCATAAATAATTAAGGTTACATTTACACAATTAAACCACATAAATGATTGTAATCTCATTTATAAATCATAACATAAAAATAATTTACATAGTGCATCGATAGTATAATTTTATTATCTCACACAAATATTGATATCTCACACATGAATACGTTTAATATTCCTATTCGCATGTAACGAGATAATATTTATGAAATTACGCCCAAAAATTCAATATGTTTTAATGCCTGTACGATGAGAAAAATAAGTAAGTTTGGTACTAGAATTGACTTACTTCTTACTTATCTACCCGTATCGCTTAATGTATGTTATGTGCACTTCTCAAATAAGATGTCATTATCAGCATAGTTTAACATTAAAATATGTATAATAGTAAATAATAGGTAGATATAATAAGTAGTCCAAGTACATTCAACTAGTGCCCTTTAAATTTACCTAGAAACCTATGAAAGTACCTAAGAAAGTACAATTACTTCTTTTTATTTATATCTTAGTAATTTACTAATGTTAAACAGGTGCATATATAAAATTACTCTAAGTATATTTAATAAATAATTGTGTGCTAAATGCAATCACAATGTTAATTCTGCTATTATGTATTCTGCTATTATAATTTAATGTCGATTAAAACTTTTCTTTTTAGCAAATTGGGGCTTCGCATACCAAGACGGAGGACTCACTACGTTCTCTTCGAAACTTTTCATGCTAACACTCCTCTGCGACCCTTCGCGCCTAGAGAGTTTGGAAGAAATTGTTTCCACTTTGGTGCTATTTTTTCTATCGCAATCACCTTGATATGGTATATCTTTCATTTCAATGACTTCCACATCAGTTTCACTCAAGTCTTTGCTGGGTCTATGCATCTTTCTAGATTCCTTAGAACACGCCGTGGTCCTAAATGTACTATTCATTCGTTTCGATTTATCTCTAAAAAGCAGCTTCTGCAATTCCTTTCGAAATTTTGGATGCGTTATTATATAAATAAAAGGGTTAATACAGGCGGCAGTCTTGCAAAATAATGCAGGGATCATAGATGTAACTGGAGTTATCAGCGATTTCTTTCCAAATATGCCTAGTAGTGATACAATTGCATAGGGAGTCCATGATATAAAGAATAAAGCAATTACTACTATTACTAGACCGGCAAGTTTAATTTCAGCCTTATGCTTTGCTTGTTCCTTAACGTGCCTCGAAGACAGTTTTTCCTCTTCGTTCTTCGTTAGGATGTTTCTTCCGCAAACTACTATGCGAAGAATATTGCAATAGCAAAAGGATATAGTGCAAAGTGGTGCGACCCAGGCAGCGCAGAAGAAGATGAAAATAAAATAACGAGGTGGCATTTCTTCAGTGAGGTAGTCGAAGCTGCAGCTCGTGAGATAGCCTTCGGGAACATAATGGCCGTATCCGATGTCTAAAGCCGGGATGAGGGCGAAGACTCCGGCGTACAGCCAGGATCCGACGGCCAGCAGACGTGCTCGTATCGCTGTGAGTGCCCTCAGAGGTTCCAGCGGCCTGACGACAGCCCAGTAACGATCAAGTGCTATAGCAGATAACGTGGCTATAGATGTCGTTCCAGTTAATCCACCCACAAATCCATATAACACGCAACCTGAAAAAATATTACTTAATAATAAATACCCTTAAAAATGTCAATAGTACGGTTTTATATTTGAAATTTATTTTACTTCAATTAATTTTAAAACATTTAAATTGTATTTTTTTAACTATTGCACCTATTGTACCTATTTACTACCCTGTTACAATTTTCACATTGTTCAAGGGTTTGTAGTGTAAACTGTACAAACCTGTTATTACTTTGTCAATTATAAATAATTCGTGGTTTGACCCTTTTTTTTTTGTTGACGAGGGGGAAACCTTCAAATGGTACCCGACGCCTCGGGAGCGACGCCGGGTTATGTGGGATACCGCACTAAAACCCTCCCGGTGGCCGCCTTAGCGCTTAATAAGAGGACTCCAGGTACTCCAAAGGGACCTTCTACTGGAGTCCTCCGGCGCCATGCCCCAACGGGCCCAATCCCAGGCAAGCACAACGCTCGGCGCACCATTTGGTACACGACGGTATGCGGCCACACATGCCTCTGTCCTTCCCGGGGTCACTGCCTGGACGGTTCGAGCTCCCACTCGAGCCGCCCGTAACCCCAGAAGCCCCCTTTTAGTCGCCTTTTACGACCGGCAGGGGATACCGTAGATATTTAAAAGTAATTGAAAGTCATGAGATCAAAAAAAATATATTTAATCAGATTTGTGAAGCCATTCATGACATACGAAGTAGTTAGTTATGATCTGTACCTACAATATTTTTATTAATTATACTCGTATTTATGCTAAATTTTAAGGTTATCGTTGTTTTTCAGCTAATGCTACACGCAGGAGTATCAGGTTGTGCCAAAGAGTTCACATTAGAAACGCAAGCTAATAAAAGTGGGTATTCCGGTAAGGACTGCTTCAATACGTGTCCTGCTGACCACACTTGCCCTGCAGATGGTCCCATCCTTCTGCACACCAAGCTCGACCTTCAAAGACTTTGCCAGGAGTACAACGAGGTGAAGGTGGCTGAAACAACTGCATTGACATCTCAGGATGCTGGCAGGTAAGTCAAAAGCACAAAAGTGCCAAATAAGTTATCTTAATTTTGTTTTTTTCTTCGTGAAGTTGTTCACGAAGAAAAAAACGTGTGTCATATTAAGTTATATCTCTTCTTCAAAGGCTGGCATTCCATGTAAACTCCAAAAGGGCTCCCAAGAAATATGGGATTTGGAAATTCTCATAAATAGTTCAGAAAAAATCAAATATTTCGACCTAACATGTGATTTGATAAATCATTAAAAGCGAATGTAATAAAGCAATAAAAATGAGTTTTTCATTTACACAAATATATCATGATATATAGGTAGTACTTTACATTTCAGATACCTCTGCGAGTACATCTACTACACGTCTCTGAGCACGGACAACACGAGGACCCTGTTCGTGCACGTGCCCGACACAGACGTGTACCCCTCCGAGCGCGCCGCGCGAGGCCTCGAGCACATCGTGGACCTTTGCCTCCGACAGATACGAGAAATAGACTCTAGCAACGTTATGGTTTGAATCTATGTAGATTTGAGTACATGTAAATGTTGAGTAAATGTAGTATATTGATGTTCCTTCAAATAAATTACGAGTTATAAAAATATATGTTTCGCCGTGACCACGATCCATGCACCTGGACCGAAATATCGGCAATTAAGAAATTAGTTCCGCGTATCGTGAGTACCTGTTACATATTATAATATATTTGTTTAACTTATCAGATGTTATTACTTACCAACCTTGCGATACTGGTCCCATTCCCGATTAATATTACTACCTCTATTCCCGTTAATAGAACAATGGGTGATTTCTACTTTAGGTGACTACGGTAAATTAGGGACACTTGACACTTATATCTAGCATGGGTCTTACATGTCAATAATCAGGTTTAGTTTAGGAGGAAGAAAAACCTAAGTAAGGGACTGGCAGCGTCACCAACGATGATGATCGATGATCCTTGCGTTGGTAGATCCTCCAGTACCCCTATAACGAATTTAATGAAACGTACCACGTTTACTTTAGAGCACATACATCTACATACAACGCTCCTAGTGGATCGTTTAGGTACTAAGATTATACGATTGGAAAACGGGCGTAAACGTGAATCGAGATCGTTTCAAAAAAAGCGCAACTCGTACTAAGGGTACGGTTCCTTACTTAGGTTTTTCTTCTTTACATAATTATGATATGGCTGTGGCGGTAGCCCTTAAAAGGAGACTTTATAGCGAGAAGACGAGCTTTCCGGAATCCAGACGTACGACGAACGATGGGAAGTATTGGGAAGTTCCTTGCAAACACAAAATAAACGTTATATTCTTGTTATTGTAACATGCATAAAAATAAAAATTATTAATTTACCGGAATGATATGCAGGCAGCAAATTACCAACCACAGGAAACCAATTTCAAAATACCAACATAAATATCAAAATCAGCTGACTGGCGTAGTAAAAAGTCATAACAAACGTCAGTCAATCTTAGTAAGTGTCATAACATAGCGGTTGGTGTGAATATAATTGGATCATTTTCATAGAAAAAAAGTAATACTGGTTGCAAAATATAGCGTAAATAGTTTAAAACAAAATGATGGGTGACGATTTAGATTCGTTTTTTAAACCTATAGTTCTTATTACGGGATTTGGTCCCTTCATAAAGCACCCAGTGAATGCAAGTTGGGAAGCGGTGAAGCTGATGAATAAGGAAGAACTGGAGAAGAAGCACAACGTGGAGGTGGTGCTGCTGGAGATCCCCGTGACATACGATAACGTGGACGAGTTCGTTCCCGCGCTTTGGGAGACACATACTCCTATTGTAAGTTGAGTACTGTAAGAAGTAGTTTTCAGTTAGTGTACCAACTGTTATCTATACTACACTATACTATAGATCTATCTATCTATACTATATCTATACTATACTATAGATACCTAAAAACTTTGACGACCCGCGTGGTGGAGAGGTTACCATACCGGTCTAACGTGTTGTGGGTCCCGGGTTCCATTCCCAGCCAGACAGATGTTGAGTTAAGATTTCTGTTCTGGGTCTGGGTGTTTGTGTTTTTGTCTTTGTGTGTCCATGGCACACACGACACAAGAGAAAATCCTACAGTGGGGCTAGAGTGTAGAAAGCGTCTTAAAAAAAGTAATGATTAATCCATTAAAAAATACTAGAGCCAAATATACACAAACACCAAATTACGTTGCTTAAAGTAATGGTGATGAAATTCTACAAGTAAATATCAACTACATACTGAGAATTTTAACTTCATTTCATTTTACAATCCTTGAGGACTAAGTCAGAATGCCTGTGATAAGCATGTCTCCCTTACCACACTGTTCAGACCAGAACACAGCAATGCTTTGTTGCTATTAGACAGAAATGTGCTGTCGGTATTGCAGAATAAATACAAAATTATGCTAAATTCTTCATGATCCCGCTGATTTCACTAACGTTTAAAAAGTAAAAAGGAAAACATACTTAAACATCCAACTCTACCAAAAGAAGGCCCACATGCTAATGCTTTTTTCATAAATTAAAGTGGCTTATGTTATGCCTTAGACCTTCAGCTATCTTCCAGGAAAAGTTCCGTCAAAATCTGTCTAGCCGTTTAGAACATTACCTCAGCCAAACAGACAGGATTTTTTTTTAATTGTATTTTTTATAGGTAATTTTGAAATCACAAACAGACACATCAATTTTATTTATTTGTATAGATTGTGTTTGTCATTATTTTACAGCTAATGCTACACGTCGGAGTATCAGGTATTGCCAAAGAGTTCACACTAGAAATGCAAGCACACAAGAAGGGCTATCAACGTCAGGACTACTTCGACAAGTGTCCTGCTAACCACACTTGCCCGGCGGACGGTGCAATCCGCCTGCACACCAAGCTGAACGTTGAGAAGATATGCCAGGAGTACAATGAAGCCAAGGTGGCTGAAACAACAGCTGTTACATCCAAGGATGCTGGCAGGCAAGTTAAAAGCTCATGTTTTTGCTAAAAACATTATTTGAAGAGAAACAATTAATAAAGAGGTTGTCTAAATCCAGTACCTACAGTGTAAGTTCTTTTAATTGTTAGATTAGCTATTTACTGTAGTAATAATAGACCCTTGGGTTTTATCGCTGGGCGTCGTCGGTGGTTAAGCTAGGAGGTTGAAATATCACACATCTCTCGACAGGTGGCCACTTTAGTGTGTAAGACAAGAGTGTAAAAACAAAAAACAGGGTAATGGAGTAGCTATTCTAATTTAAATTAATTTTAATACTACTGAACTATAACTCTGTCATGTCAAAATCACTTTATATTTATTTGAAGAAAATAGGATCATATTGTGAAAATAAATGTTACAGATAGGTCATTGTGCCTTTAACACAAAAGAAGATACTGGTATCTAGCTTTATCAGAATACATGATAGCATACAAGATAACAGAAGTGTTATAATGGATTATGTAACTTATACAATATTTCACAACTATTGCAAATTTTAAATAAAATGCGCACAATTTAAATACTTAATATTCAATCTTTACAATGGCTATTGTATAAAGGTAGGTAGATCGTGATGTATGTCTTTATTTTCAACGAAACAAGAATAAGGTATAATGTGTAATGTTTAAAATCGTATGTCTTTAATTGGTAATTTAAAAAAATGTTTATAAGATAATAGCTAACTACAAGTGTGTGACTCGCACCGGGCGCTAAATGTAGCTCGCTCGGGCGCCTAGAATGTTAATACTGGTCCTGATCCAACTAATAAACTCGTTCGTTGTCGTCGTCAACCCATTATCGTCCCACTGCTGGGCATGGGTCTCCTCTCTTTGTGAGAGGGATTTAGGCCTTAGTCCACCGTGCTGGCCAAGTGCGAGTTGGTAGACTTCACACACCTTTTAGGAACTTTTTAGGAACAGCTTTTCAGGTTTCCTCAAAGTGTTTTCCGTCACTGATAAAGTGATAATTAATCTCTAATACGCACATAAATCAGTGGTGCCTGCCTAGAATTTGAACCTCGGACTTCCCGATTGAGAGACCAGGTTTCAACTATTAGGCTATCACTGCTCTCTGCTATTTAAACTCAATAATATTAAATTATCGATCAATACTGTAAATTTCAGATATCTCTGCGAGTACATCTACTACACGTCTCTGAGCGCGGACAACACGAGGACCCTGTTCGTGCACGTGCCCGACACAGACGTGTACCCCTCCGAGCGCGCCGCGCGAGGCCTCGAGCACATCGTGGACCTCTGCCTCCGACAGATACGAGAAATGGACTCCGCCACGGACGTCGCGAAAAAGATGGAAAATGTTAAAATTGAAGAGAACAAAATATAGGCCGCCTACCATGCACCTACTGGTGCTCTCTTAAATGAAATTATCAAAATTTTTGAAACGTTACATTCCATTAAATATTTAACTTATGACATATTGATTACATAGTTGTTGAGAGATAAATATAAACAAATACTTCTTATCGTCTAGAAAGATAGACAACTTCAGGTAACATTGCATTGAAGCGCAAATTGCACTTTAGTGTTTTATTGAGAATGTTTAAGTATGGGGTGTCTTTATTTGCCCCACTAATTTTACCGAGCATATTTTTACATGATTATGGGATGGCAGTTTGGTTTACTTGTAAAATTCGTTTATCAATACTATGTTCCTGAGGTAATCAGTATTACAACTTTATTACGTTTAGTGAAACATTGATCGTTTACGTTTTGGCCCACACATGTCTTTGGGTCCATACATATACTTCGCGCGTGACGCTCCTAGCGGACCGTTCAAGTACTACTAAAATTTTACTTTGGAAAAATGGAATTAAACGTAAACCGCGATCGTATTCGTATTAAGGGTACAGAACTATTATTTTAGTGAATTTTAATAAGCTTACATTTGGCAGCGATCATACTTGATGTAAATACAAACTATAGGATGTGACATATTTGTCTTGTAGTCCACTATACTCTAATTCCAACAATTCCAGGTTGTACCTATCGTTAACTACCAACGTTAAAATTTTAAAGTAGTTATTTAAAATATGGAATATTTTTAAGCCTAATTAGATATTACACGTGTACAAATGTACGCTTCCATATTATATATCTGTATTATACTTTAGTACTTCATACTTGTAATAATAATTACATATTGACTCGTGTATAATGCCTTGTAAATAAACATAAATTATTCATAATATATAACTTTGTTGTACATTCTCCATAGTATCTGTTGGAGTTAATATATATTTCAGAAAAAAAATAAAACAGTTAAAGAGTGTATAAACAAGTTTATTATCTCATCTTAGTCTAATCTTCCTCCTCATCATTGGTAGCGCCACCAGCCTGTCCCTTGCGGAGGTTCTTCCTCTTGACGCGTCCGGGGCGGCCGCCGCCGAACGGAGACTTGAGCGAGAAGTCGATGTGCTTGCCTGAGTCCAGGCGGACGATGAACGATGGGATGTTCACTACTTGCTTGCGGACACTGAAAAAATTATATTTGTCTTGTTAGTTTTGCACTATATAATACTAACTTTAGTTCTTGAATGTGCAATCGCTCAATATACTTTTACAGTGTAATCAAGCAAACAAAAATATAATTTAATATAGATTATCCACCACAAATCAAATACTAACTTGCAACACAAGATTTTAAATTACTTCAACAATGTTATCCTTGTTTTTTCCTACATTTTCAATCTAAATGTAAAATAAGTCTCATACATTACCTGCAGAAGCTCAAAATGAGCTTATAAAATTTCAAGACATTGAATTCAACACAGGGTTGAAATCAAGTGGTCTGTAAGAATACAAGTTTGGTCAGAGGCTGCGGCCCGTCGAGGCAGCGCGTGCTTTCACCTGTTTCATATTGTGGTCATAATAAAAATACATCAACCATTATGCAATATAACCCAGTTTTCTATGCGAATTTTCGAAATTACTGATAGATTTTGTTCTTATTTATTCAAGACTATCAAGTGTACAACAATATTTCTAAACAAAGAGATCTCAACCTATTACGACATGTGAAACTTGTTACATACCGGATGTGCCTCTGTCGGATGAGGATACGTGCATGATGGATGGACTTGGCGAGGCCAGCCTTGAACACCTGGGTCTGCAGGCGACGCTCCAAGAAGTCCTCAATCTTCAGACCGAGCACGTAATCGAGCTTCATCTGCTTCTCATCCAGCACTCCGATCCTCACCAGACGACGGAGAAGCGCATTACCTGATATTGATAATTATGTCAGAAAAACAAACTAGGCATTTTTGAAAGTGTGTGTGTGTGCTATATAATGTCAGGAATCTAGGTTTATCAACATACAGTCTTCTGACAAGAGGTTGCCAGATATTTATCATCATATTATTAAAAGTAAAATAATCATTTTAAACTAAATTAACAAAGATGGCAATGTGTATTGATTCAAAAAAAAAAATTACAGCCAGCATTATGATGCATTAACAGTAAAAAAAAATTGTTGTATGGCACAATTGTTTATAAATTTGTAGTATTTATCAGGAATGTTATAGAGCTCCAATACCATAACCGAAACCAATATAAAAGTTTTCACCCAACAGAGTCGACATAGTAACTGTGTAACATACAGTTACCTTAATTTCAAATAGTAGGTAAATCACTATTTCATTGTACTATGTGCAAATTTCTATCCATTATCAAAACCATCAGACAATCCAATATAATTTCACATCTGTAACCAAACCTGCAATAAATTTTTTACATATCTGTATCCAGATCCAAAATATCATATCCATAACATCCCCAGCATCACTGAACTATGACATTGAGCCATTAAAATTAGTCTTAAAATTTATTGAAAGTTGAGTGAAATTACAATTTGTAGTTTTTTTTAATTTTATACCTTCAAACAATCTCTTGGGGTCCTTCTCTTCCAAGGTGAGCAGCTCACGGGCAGCCTTACGGATGCGGGCGAGAGTGTACTTGACCCTCCACACTTCACGCTTGTTCCTCAGACCGTATTCACCGATGATCTTCAACTCCTGGTCGAGACGGGCCTTCTCGAAGGGGCGGCGAGGAGTAACATAGGTCTTGGAGAAGACCGAGGGCACCCGGTTGTTCACCATGATGGCGAGCTATGGGTTACACAAGACTGATTAATTATATTGTCTTTACCTTCAGAGGGGTTCTTACAGAAAAAAATAACACACACATAGGATTAATAAATATACATATTATGTATAAAAAATAAATTATACTAACATTGATAAATAAAATTAAGAATAAAACTAAATACTAACATAGAATAAAACAAGATTATTCAAGTTATCTTTGTCTTTTAATCTGCAATGAATAAATGGATTTTTGATAATAGTTACATCGCATTATCATCATTGATCAACTTGACTCAGTACTGAACCTTGTCACTCAACCTTTCGACACTTTGATATGGGTTTAATGACAAAAGAGTTTAGATAATTATATAGTTGGTTTGTAGCCTCGAACCGTTGCAAGCGTACACATAAGAAGGCTTTGTTACGCTTGGGAATCTGGGTCCGAGGACATGCTGTCGCCTTCGTGTCCACTCACGACGCCTATAGAAGGCCGCCGAGATCTACTTAAAGGCATTTTACTACGCTGAGAATAGCTGGAAGTGACTACTGACACCTATAAAACACGCTTTGGTACAGGCTAATATCTTGCAATTAGCAGTTAGCCTTATTTATGGGTTGGACAATAATAATTCAATAAACGTATTGCCCCATGCAAATTGTAAGTTAGTGTTTCATTTGCGAAGTTCTAGCTTTTACAAGATTTTAGCGTCAACATGTGCTTATAAGCACGTTGACGCAGCGGTTACAAGAACTCAAAAATTAAAAAGTAATTTGTATCTTAATGTAACAACTAAAACCTAACTTGATTCGATTTCAATACATATCTGCAATTAGCGATGCATTACTTGCAAAGCTTCAAAAGCTAGTTGTACTTTTCAATTCACAATATTAAAAAACAAGAATTTTAAACCAGATTAAACTACACTATTACCTTTTAATATAAATGAAGCTATATAAGATTATAAGATTTAGATATTACGACGATATCGTTTTTTTATAGGTTAGACTACATGACCCTAGCAGTCGCACCAAGTATTTTTCTAATCCAACTTAATCACTCCAATATTTACACTTCCAGCAATTATGCAATCCAAAACACTATTGCTATAATAAATTCTATTCACATTCACGCATATTTAAAATCAAAAATGCAATAATTAGAGGAAAATTGAATAAAACACGAACCTTTCACTTCAGCGGCTCACCAGAAAAGAAACAATTTAATCAATGTCACTTCACTTACGTCACAGTCAGAGTCTCAGCGTGATAAGTGTGACATTGTCTGTCAATGTCAAATAAAAGTTTTTTAATCTGTTTTATAGCCATAAATTCAAGTCCTTTATAGCAAATCTTCTTTATTTTCTTTATTTACGTCTTATATCCTAATGGATATTCACATGGAAGATAAAGATGAAGATGGAAGATGGGTCCAGTAAATTAGTAGAGACTACTAGAATATTATAATAGATTCACCGAGGCAACACGAAAAGTTAACTCTCGCTGCATCATATCAGTTTCCTACACGCGTGTATGTTATCAACTGCTGTATGTTAAAAATTCCTCCATTTTTACATATAAAAATAAGACTATACACAACTTTAGAAAAATATCTATATACAAAAAAGCGGTTCTACGGCATTTGCGCCAAAATTCCTGTTAATAAATATAGTCCAGATAGATTAATTATTATGAATCATACTGCTTAACATCAACAAATTTTAATAAAACACTTTTTTGTGTCTTGAGATAACATAATAATATACTTAAACTATACTTAATATACAATAATATAAAAGGCCACTACCAGTATGATCAGCGTAGGCTACTCAACGTTAATGCTTGCCAGTCATTGGAGATTGAGTCATTGTTTTTCGTGTAACTAGTACAGCTTCGTTAATATGCCTCGTTAATTTTTGACAACAGGCAACCAATAAAAAGGTGCTGTTTTCCATGGTTTTGTTTGGCTACAGCTGTTCCCAGGCTAATTTTTAATTATTTCATGTAATGTCCACTATGAAAATCATATATTTTTAAGCCTCCCCATTTTTTTTGACTTAAAAACCTCAATGATTTTGATTTTAAAGAGCCACTGCCGTCCGGTTGGCAAATTCTACTTGAGGCAGGCCACGGGTGCATTGCTACCCCTGAGGACTA
>DWPV01003374.1:0-15331 GCA_018251915.1 Urbanus proteus proteus | reverse complement strand
ATTACAATTCCTTCACTAATTAATCGAAAGGAACTTCGTTCCATCCGGGTGTCCCTTGACACCTCTCAAGTTTTTTTGTTCTGTTAATTCATCTCAATGGGAGAAGAATTACACACACAACGAAACAATGTTACATAGTAGACGTCTCGTTAAGTAACAAACGATCACTACATTTAAACATGACGGCGTATTCGTAGAAATGCACGTGTAGACAACATGCAATTAATCCGTGCAGAATTTAATCAATTACCCGTATTAGGAAAACTATGTCAAACACATTACGGTATAGCTAGAAACATATGGCATTGAACGTTGCTTCACGTATTTATGCTGTACTGCATGTATTTATTGTGACGATTTGTCTTTTTCGTTTCGTTGTCGGAACGTCTTTTTGATGCGGAAGTTTTAATTAGTGTAAAGTCAACTTTGTAAGGTTTACATGCTTAGATTTTGATATTTAGAATTTGTGGGGCCAACAACTCGCATCTGGACAATATATG
Source organism: Urbanus proteus proteus (assembly GCA_018251915.1). NCBI lineage: Eukaryota > Metazoa > Arthropoda > Insecta > Lepidoptera > Hesperiidae > Urbanus > Urbanus proteus. The sequence goes on along the minus strand of DWPV01003374.1, from coordinate 14,831 downwards.
TACCTTACTGTTTTTAGTAGACTAGTTTTCCATCTTAATATAATGGTTTCAACAGATTTATAGTAGTCTGCTATCTGTCTGTCTGTATGACAGGACGAACCTCTACGCAACCCTCTATAATATTTAAATTATACATAATTATAATGTCATAAAACCTAAATTACTATGTGGTGTGGTATGAGGTATGAGGTATGTATTTGTAGCTTATGTCCCGTAGACGAGGTCGATACCGCAAGTTTGCTCCATCGACATAATAAAGTCTAGTGCATTAACAGTATCAATAAATAAACAATTATATACAGCTATTCACTAATAATTATATTTTATGGTTTTAAAATGCCTTGGCTTAGTTTTAATATGTAGTACTATTTTCTCACTCGTATCGAAATATATCTCGCACCTAAAATAACGAAATATTCGTTACTAAGAAATAATTACGTACTTATGACAACGGTAGCTTTGACGAATAAATTTACACTGATTCAAAACGCAATGGCTATAAAAAGGATCTTGTCGATCTTACAGTAACATAATCAAACCAATAGTTAGAAATCAATGCGATCGTTAAATCGCTGCAAGTGAAGCGCTAACGAGCGTTAGGTATTTTTATAGCCCGACGAAAGCACTGTTACATCCGCCATTTCTCATTAGTCATTAGGTGAATCAATAAATTAACGCTAGGCAAGCGGCAATCGCAAATGAGACACCTATAGGACGATAGCTGCCTACGCGGACAGCGTTCTTAACACCATTCCAACATAAGTACAAAGTAACACTAGTTTTACAGACAAGATACAAATTGAATTCATTATATAAAAGGAAAAAATATGTCTACTAATTTCATAGTTAAAGTAATGTTACACAGTTACAAAAAAAAAGCTACACAAACAAAATAGCGATGGTAAAACTTTGCAGTTTTTTTTTTATTGTGCTAAAACAATTTCATCTTTTTTGGAATTATCTGCTTTTTGTTTCACAATTCGTTAAAATCAAGAGGTATTGTAGTATTGTTTTCAATAAAACCGACACCATTTCATTAAACTCTAAATTCATACACATTTTTTTTAAACCCATACGTCGCCTTAAACTTCACTGCTCGATATGGTACGTACATACATAAAGTTAAATACGCATTTCTCGTTATTACGTTATACGGAATGAAGAGAAGTATGTAGTAGGAGTAGAGTTTGTTTGAACCCGCATGATACTCTGAACCTATTTAAACAAAACTTTCCAGTATCATCTAGTAATTATAGTAGACAGTAATATCCGCACGAAATGTATACTGGATAGCATGGATCCTTTAAAATTGTTTGGATAACATCGTTTTGTCAAAAATAATTGAATTAATAAATTTAAACCCTGTTTTTTATAACATACGTAGATATTGCTAATGAACATAAGCTTACCTCGTACCAACACCAAAGTTGCCTTAGTTGGAATACTTTTGTATAAACGACGCATGCTAACGGCGATTAGAAATAAACCCAATATAGGTACAGCTTATAGATTAAATCTCAGCTGCATAGGTTTACTACACAAATAATAATGAAATACTGTATCGGGACTTTAGGTACCTATTTCCATAGTTTGTGCTTTACAAACTTCAGGGCAAAGGAACAAACTTAGCTTAAACTTAGTTTTCACAGGTATGTTATGTGGGTCAAATAGGATCTAAGGTTTCAATGTGACAAAGTTACAAACTATACAATAATATATGGCCGTATTTAAGTGAATTAGTTCGCCCGTTCAGTCTGACCTAATTCAATCAGTTTCTACTCCTATTAAGTTTTGGTTATTTGTGATTATTTCAAGGCAACCCTTAGGTTAAGCAGAAGTTATTTAATACGTGGACGAAGTATACCAAAATACACATAGAGGCGATGTGACGCCGCTACCATAATATAATTTTTATGACTGCTTTTGATAGTTCGTATAGAAAGGATGCCGTATCCGTCGTCCCTTCTATCTTACCAGAATCTTAGATGACATTAAAATATTTAACGCCATTTTGTGTCGCACGACTATGTTTACTTATATGTCCGTAAATGGTTGTAAAACTTATGTTGCGTGTGAACTTATTAATAATTCAATCAATTAAAATCGTCCGATATGGAGGTAAAACACTCAGACTAAGTAGGTAATTAGGTCGATGTTCCTCTAATTACAAGATTTCTGTTTTCTGGCGCCACTTGACTTGAGCCAGTAATTTAGCCAAGCAATATCGTTGCTTAACGACTAACTTGACCAGTTTTAATGAATAATTAGGATTTTTATCGCTGTTTACAGTAAATGTTACTTTGAGCGTGTTTATGTAGTAATTGGATGATATGAAGAACTTGAGATATTAAGTTCTAAACGTCATCACTTTAAATATAAAGTTGTTAGTACCTACCCATTACCAGAATTTAGCAAATCATTTAAATTTTTATTTTGAACCTAACCTAACCTGAAAATGTAATACCTCTTAAACGCGAACGTCATTTAAAATTGAAATAAATCGGATTATTCTGCGTAGAAAAGAAACGTCACAAAAAACTTTCTTACACACGACAGGAATGAAATGAATGTCTGTTCTGAATTCACAAAGGTGCGAATGTCACCAAATATCAATTCAATTTAGCCCTGAAATCCTTGGAGCCCTAGAATAGATGTTCACGAAAAATCGCTAGAGGATTTAAGTCGCGCTAAGAATATCTTTATACTCGTAGACAGAACATCTGGAGGAACGGTTATAGCCCACTTTGTGGTACTGTAGTCGGTCTAGATGATATCTGCGACATTGTATATCAATTGTCCACCGTCAAACCGAAGATTTATGGGATAGACGCAACATCGACCACACCTAACGTACCATTGTTTGATTTATGTGTACACTTGGAGATGTTGTGTAACTTTTCTTGTCTGTGAATAGATTTACTATGTGTTGAATTCAGCACATTACTTTAAAATTACTACCACAAAACATAAGTGAATGCGCAGGTCTTTATTCAGTTTAACAAAAGTAGAAGTTGACGGCAATACCACTAGACTTTTACTATTCTTTTTACCATATAAATGTCAATAGGTATAGTAGGCACTAATTATGGTCAAAGTTTTGCAAGCTCTGATTGGCGGATTGACCTTTGTTCGGCATAAGTTCGGGAGGCATGAACCATATTATTATCTTAAGCTATTACAAGGAGAATTGGTTCGGAAGGCTAAGGCTAGCCAAAATTATATTGTTATATATTCGTTGTTATATCAATTTCAATATCCCACTTGTGAGCACGACTTATATAGAATAGCTGGGATAGATATCCTTCGAGCATTATCATACCACGATGCTCCATTACTGTTGAGCTTAATCAACTATCAATATTTTAAGTTTTCTAGTACAAAAATTTTGTGCTTTTCTCAGTACAGCCACCAAAATCCTTTATTTCACTTCATTTCAGTGCATCGGCCCACGCTCCTAGGTCCCTAGAGATAGTCTTCCTACACAGGCGTTAGCATAATTTCGCTCGCAATTCGTATTGTAGGCAAATGGATATTATTCAAATAGTCTGCGGCGCAAACGCGTTTTATGGCCTTAGAGATTTTAAGCTTCCGAAGAATCCTGTGGCTTACAAAGATGTTGTATTGTTGGAAACGGACAGGAAAGTATATTGAATACATCCGTAACTGTTATAAATGTGAATGTGAGTTTGTTTCTTTGTTTGTAACGCCTTCATGCCTTTACTACTCATCCGATCACTATGAAAGTTTGTACAAATAGCGAGGTGTTAAAAAGTACATAGAGTACCTTAATTCCTTAAAAAAAACGACTAACTCCCGAAGGATAAAATAATAACTTTTAAAATTGCGAATATATACCGAACACTAGTATGTAATAAATTAAATGGGTAAACGAAAGTTTTTGGTGTACCTAGGTATATTTGGATGCAGCACTTTTACTCTTGTTAAACATAACAAGGGAGACTTATGGCAACAGCCATAAGTCTCCCTCATCAAAGGACTAAAGCGCCAAAGCCCTGAATCCGCCTATGGTTACTAAAATAACTGAATAAAAATTAAATAACTTTATTTATAGCTACTTTGTATAAGCATGAAGACTATTTGATGAGCTCGATAAAAATTATAATTTCACAATTAAAATTACGACATCGCAAGATTACCAGTCCCTTAGCGAGAAGCTGGTGTATTGAATTACTGGACCGCTATCTTGTAGAACCTGTTCGGTGGTTAGCACCATAACTGTTGGTATGATAAGGGAATGCAAATGTCAAGCGCGCGCCTAGTCAATGAGATCTGGCAATTTGTGAACTGGCTGTTACGTCGGGCTTTGCTCGGTACAAATGAGTTGGGAGCAAATGGTATTTTGTAGCAATGGTAGCGATATCATAGCGTAGATTCTCGTTTAGGATTTTTATAATATAATTGTAACAATATTTTACAGATATAGTCTGTGCAGTCATTAATAATAAGTGGCAACTGCCGCCCATGTACCTAAATCATTAGGTAATCAATCCTATTAAAGTCCCACCTAATGTTGGTCACGGATGCGTCATTATGCCTGAGCTAAAAGTTCCATATAAGATGGTGACACTTCCACGGCAATGTATATCTTTTAAAGTCGCCCCCTCCCCTCCCTCTATCATCCAAAATCAAATGGTAGGCACATGATATGTTTGACCATTTGCACTTTAACTTTAATGACTACGTATACAAATCTCTAATAAGCTCCAAATAAAGTATGAAGTACGCGGATACTTGGAAGAAAAAAACTCGTATCATTGAACGCGTCGGTTGCATGCAATCAATCACTCCGATTACGCTCACCGTTTAAAATGTTTTCGTAACTGCTAAATAATTGTTCAAGATAAACAAATCGACTTGCAATTAGATCCGATTGGTAGTCGTGTGCAAAAAATGTTTAATACGCCCATAGCGCTGTCTTTATTGAGTCATAGAAGGCTTATAAGAACCGTGTGTGCGATATAACAGTGATTTATATATTTACTCTTTTTTGTTTTGTATTGATTTACAAATTATTTTGCAAAGAAGATGAGCATACACTCGACCAGGTGTTACGTTCACAAATACTTAGCTAAGCAAAATAGACTCAAGTAGCAGGAATATTCTACTTAAATCTATTTTAATATTTCGATTACCTATTTAATGACTTAAAAGTCACAAGTAATCTTAATTAGATTAGATCGTACCAAATTATTCAGAAAACATGGTATACACTTAAGAATGTTTTTCGGTTGGGCTTGCTGATATGCGTGCTTAGCTTGAGGCTAATGTTTAAAATGACACCATAAAAATAAACGAATAGTTGTTTCAACATTATTATCTATTTCGGACGTATCAGAAACTTGAATGATTTACAGAATAGACTACTAAAAGGCAGTCCGAATAATGCGTAAATAAAACAGAAACGAGTAAGGCATCAACGGTATCACGATCGAACCACCAAAAGGGCAATCGTTCACAATTGACGAACTTTATGGTGTTAACGTGTAAGAAGCTATAGAATTTTGTAACAAGAGCAACGGGGGATTTCTCGAGAGAGTGACAATAAAATTTCCTATCTTACCGTAGGTGGAAGGAATCTCTAAGCGGTATTTATCTGAAGAAATACAACTGTTACATCTATTTCTGTCGTATAGTACGTCTTTGTCTCGTTCGAGTTTCCATGTGACACAAAAGCGAAATGACTTAATAGTGATAGTTGACTTATCAACTGTACACATCGTTAGTTATGACTTATGTGGAATTTCTTCATAATAATCGTTGAACAGTCGCTGGAATCTAACGGTGTTATAAATAAACACGTGCCTATTTAAGAATAACTTACACATAGTTACGTTATAACGGAAACGCCTTATAGAGATAATAACTTGAAGGGTGAGATGTCTTTTGGTCAAGAAATCAGCGTTATCATAACTTGAAATTTGTACGTAGACTGTAATCGCCGTTGCAAATTAACTGTAAAAGGGATGTGTGCTATTAATTTATATTTAAACTTGAAAGGACACTTTCAGACAACTTTTCACTCCATTAGATTGCGATTAATAGACTCTGCATACAAGGTCTACTCAATGAATATTTAATGAAAATCATATCAAAATATATGAAAATCGTTATCATTACATCTTAAGACAATTCAATCGTTTAATATTACTCCATACGCCGTAACGAGCAGGTAAAACACGAAACATATTAACGGAAACATCTTAAATGTAAACGGATATTATAACGATTATGTTTCTGAATAAACATAATTATCGATTAAATATGTAACTTATAATAACGGTAGGTAAAGAGGTTTAAAACTGATTATGGTTTTTTACCTCCAAAAAAAGAAATAACGAGACAGTCGCGAAATTTTAATGTACAATATACAATGTGGTGCTGTTGTAAAGCATGTATGTATAAGAACACTAAGAATTGAAATAATAATAAAAAATACGAGTCGTGTTAGTTACGTCAATTAAAACATACTTCAAGTAAATAAATAGCCACCAAGAATAAGTTACAGCAAGGCACGTAATAACGGAAGAGCCATATAGGGGATCTCGTAATGGATGGTATGCGTAAGTGTCCAAATAAATCAGTGACAGTCGGAAGTTATACTTGTTGCGTCAGGGTAACCTTAAACTACATTGAGGTTGGTCATGGACGCACTGGTATGAACCGGTGTTCATTATACATGCATAATATTTTTTGTCCTATTTTTGGCTTATAATGCAGAGTTAGGTATTCCTTCGTCTGATGCGATTGTATATTACACTCAAGAAGAATATTCAGACTTATGATTTCATACGCCTATCATTTGTGCTTCAGCATAGTATGTTGCATTAACTGACATATTTTTTTTTATATCAACCATATTTTTCTTTACCTTTTCTAACAAAATTGCTATAAAAAAACATGTGTGGATGAACACTTCGTAGTTCGAATGCTACGTACCAACGACCACATTTATATCAGCCTAATACATATTAGCAGTTAAATCTGCTGCTGTATTCTGTTTGAATGCATTCTCGTTTGCTACTTTTGTCGTATGAGAAATATATTTATACCAGAATAGCAATGTACTTTTAATACAAGTCAACTGTATAATGTAAGTGCCAATTTATACAGAAAACAGCTAATAATAGTGAAATTAAGACATAAATAAAATCACATCTATCACGAACATGTATTTATGTCTTCCATACACGCCACGTATGTGTAAATGTGTATGACAATGTCAATGCTTTGTCATGTTAGATCTATACAAGCCTATAACCTACATTGTTTTTAGCTAGCAACAATTTTTTTAGCTACATCGCACGGCTTTTCACGGAAACTGTATTCGTGTTTGGAGTAAAGAGGAAAGAACATAAATTTTGCAAGCAAGCTTATAGATTTTTGTATTAAAAGTTGATTACATACTTTTTTGTAAAAAGGTTTAGTCTTGTATTAAAGTCAGTTCCAAATCGGTCCAGTATTTTTCAAGATAACCGGTAGGAAAGTACCGTACACAAAGAAATAAAAAACTTTGTTTTTTGTTTGTTTTGTTTCTCGTGCTTTGGTAATCTTTAAATCATTTTCAATTGACATACATATACTACGTTTATTTATTTATGTAGAATTGTAAATGCATATGTACAACGGAAGTACTACCAGTTGCATAAGGGATAACCCTGAACTTGAGCGTGCGCCGGCCAACGAACGCATTGCGTGCGCCATAGACCGGATAACAATATACTAGTAGCATGCACGATTTAAATACACGGATTCTGCTGTTTATGCTATTTGCCATACGAATATCTTAACTGACGAGCCACTTAATATATAATAATGGCACCACGAACAAAAAATATATTAAATTTCCAAATAAGGTGTTTCAAAAAATCTTATATCTTAAACATTATGCAACATAATAAAGTTTTAGTAATTACTACGATTACTTAAATTTTGGCTAGTTTAGAACGTTGTAATAATTTTGAATTTATAGACACTTCTTAATTTTTTATGTATCTACAATAGTTATGTATTTGCATAGGTATGCGTATCGGAAGTACTACCAGTTGCATAAGGGATAACCCTGAACTTGAGCGTGCACTGGCCAACGAACGCATTGCGTGCGCCACAGACCGGATAGCAATATACTCGTAGCATGCACGATTCGAGTGAACTAATTCTGCTTTTTGCCGTACGAATATCTTATACGACAAACGACATATTATTTCACAAAGACATCGTGAACAAAATATTACAGACATATTCTTTAATTTTTGATATACCTATCAAGTATTGCATCTGCATAGGTATGCATATCGGAAGTACTACCAGTTGCATAAGGGATAACCCTGAACTTGTGCGCGCGCCGGCCGGCCAACGAACGCATTGCGTGCGCCATAGACCGGATAGCAATATATTCGTAGTATGCGCGATTCAAGTACACTAATTGTGCTATTTGCGATGCGCATAACTTATCCCACTATTATAACTGTGGCTTTCATGAATCGTTATTATAATGCGACTGCGATGATCGCTTACCTACCTACTAGTATTATCTCCTTGCAAAGATTGCGGCTCAAATTGGCATGATGTGAGTTTGTCTTTTACTGCAACTCTGATTACATTATACGAGTTAAGTGGGACGTTTTATGTGTGTTCTTAAGAATTTGTATATTCTGTGAATTAAAAAGTTTTTTAAAGAGTTATCACGATATCACGGTAACGATTCGAGAATTTTTTTTCTTTCCATTTTTACACATTACATTCACAAAAATGTGTGGGATTTTGTAGACTTCTTAAAGCGATGTTTGAGATAATATTGGCACATAACATCTCACATGTTATAAAATGACAAACATTTTCGTCCGAGTAAATCAGATTTAATCTTTACCGGAAAACGAACAGAAACCGCTAACTCGGAAGCCGGTATCAGTGTCTCCACTACATCTGTGAGCATTTAGATAGATGAAGCTAATAAATAATTAAACCGTGCAATCTCAGCGATTCTGATCTAATTTATCACAACTAAATGATTTCCTCGTGTTGATAATGTCATTTAATACTGTAAACCAACAGTTAATATCGACTTATTTAATTAGTTTCATTACCCAGACATCGAAATTGAAATCTAAATTAATTTACGAAGATTCGAAACACAGATTTGAATATGCAAACATTTCCGCATAATTTAACTCTGAATAATTTGTGGTATTATTTATTTCCTACATAATTATTTTAACCGGCAAAATACGTTTGTGTTTCAATGTAAAAATAGAACTTATTTTGTCGGTTAAAATGTTAGCAAAGTTATTTTCAATCTCCAAGCAAACGCTGGATGTAAATCCAATAATTACCTTAGCGCTAAAGCAGTTAAATTTCTACAACTTGATCTTGTCCGACCTCGTTTAACATTACTCCATAAATCTTCCAAGCCTAACATCTATGGAGTAACTACCTCTAAGTTGGATAACTAAGATCATCAATTCTAATATATTCGCGCTGCATAATTCCTGAGCGGGTATCCGAACGAAATTAACCTCAGATGCGCCGAGCAAGTTGTAGCGGAGTTTTGTTTGACAGGTGTTTACCAAGTCAAAGTGTTATTTATTCCAGGGTGATCTCTATTGGAACGTTGTATGAGGTCCTCAAACTTACTGTTTGATAAGCAGTGATTTCTCAGGCTTATTTTCGATTGTCTTTACGTCTAAAGATATTTATTTTTCAACATATTTTTTTGGACGTAATACGAAATGTCGCATACATTTCGTGTAACAAATAAGAAAATAATAAATTACGGACGCCAAATAATATCTACACATTTATATTGTTTAAATTGTGTAAGATCTACTAGTTCTAAGAAGAAACGAGTATATAATTGAAAAAAAAAAAACAAATGCAACTGCTTTTGACTTAGAGACTGAGAATTGAAACTGCTTTCGAGATATTCGTTATACTCTGAACAAAAATTAAATATGCGCAACTTAGCAGTTGATATTATTGAATCACGGGGAAAACTGAATTATTACAATTATTTTCAGCAAACAAATAGTAACTTGGGTTTTAATCTACATGCCGTGATCATTAAATATAAGGAAATGGTTTACCTCGGATAACTTTGATCATCAATTCTAATACACTCTCAGTGCATAACAATTTCCAGAGCGGATAGCTGTCAGATGAGAATTAACGTCCGATGCTGAGCAAGTTGCATCACGAATGCCTTATTAGAGATGTTTGTTGATAGTGTTACTAGAGCGAAGAAATAGCAATTAGCATAACGAGTAGGTTAGGTTTATTGTTGCATCTAAACCAAATACTGTTGTTATATTAATGCTAAATAGAAATAAACATTGCGAAACAATAATATTATATCTAAGGAGGTTAGGTAAATCAGGTCCGAATATGCTTAAATATTGACGTATCAGACCACCAAAACAAGAAAAATAAAAATAAAATTTGTTTCTGTTTGCTTCATGCTTATAAAAGTCAATTTGAATTCCGTAAATCCTTACAATTGCATAACATTCATTAAAATATGTAGATAGTTGATCGATGCAACTCTTATTGAATGAAACCAAATTAATACTGAACCAGAAAGCACGATTTCAATAATCATAAGTTTACAACATCAACCCTCAACGGTCGTAGTACATACAATCAAAGAAACTTGCAAATGAGGTTCTGAGTTATTTTCAGCATCATTTGTTTATTTATAAACTAGGAGATTTTTTTGTTTTCAATTCGCCAAGTATCTATTATCACAAGCTGCAATCACTCGTGGGCAGGTGTTCGCAACCGGTAAATAGAGGACCGGCAACCGTTTTAACGTCTAAATAAAGGCTGTTAGAAATTAGTATTACAGGCTATTTCTTGGGTTTTATATGGTATGCCTTAATTACTATTAATTTAACATAAGTAATGGGCATATTTAAAATACGTGAGGGGTTAGAAATAGTCCTTATTAATGTATTAAGTTAAACATTTCTGCGCTATAATTAGCAATGACATAATAAAAAAAATACGAACGATCAATTTAAATAAAAAATGGACTAAATACATAAACTTTTTATACCGTAACTACACGTGATATGTTACCTTACTTACCAAGACAAGTAATACGTAATGTCATGATAAGTTATAATTGAAACATCGTAAAATGTAGATTGAAGAAGATTACCCACATTTAAATATACATGAGCAATGAAGGTGTTAAGTTAAATTACCATGCAGTGGACTACAGAAGTCAGCTGGAGTAATATTTACGAGCGTCTCACGGGAACCTCGCATATTTGTGAGGCAAAATTATTATACTTCCTGTAAAGTCCTATCATATATGAAATATGTGACCATTTCGGTTAATTAGTTTCAACATTAGCCCATAGGGGGGTATTAAAAATGTATGTGGATAAATTGTGATCTCAAAACTGATAGATTAAAATTACAGATAGATATTTTTTATTTCTCGATAACCTGAATTACGTAGAAGGTTAGGGTTTAATTTAACCAATATAATTATGTTATGCATTTCGTGTTGTAGGTGCATACACCTAACTTAGTAGCGTGTAGCGTAGCTGTAACTACTTACTCCATATGAAGAGTACGTATAGATAGATAGAGATATTGAAAATTATTTATCATTGATCTCATTACTACATCACAACATGCTCTGGGTAGGCAAAATGTACCTATATTAACATAACCTTCAAATCAAGATACATCCACGCGAGTGGCAGTGAATGTGAATGATGAAGAAGTCGACTACTTCCATGATAATTTGTGTCGTTTAAGTGATAAGCAAAATAAATGATCATAATACCTTCACAGCAAAACTTAGATAACAATCATCCGTCATTTATAACGCCGTTAAACAACAACCTGATATAGTTGAAATAGTTTTATTACATTCCCAATTAGCAGGAATACCTGTAATGCGATCAGTATCATCCTGCGGATAAAAAATATTACATTATAAGTTACGTTACAGTTGAACGACCCGTTCTATCGCGATCATATTGCAGGTTGCACGAAGTTCAGATCATGTCAAGATCGCGAACCAAAGATTAGCGTTTTAGGTAAACATATCGTGAGATCTCACTTTATCCCGACATTGACCTTATTGCTTTACGTAACGGGTCTTCGACAGCAAATCACTTTACCGCACACTCATCCGAACCAAAGACAATGCTATATACTTATTTTTTACTAAAATGTAGTAAAAGTCGCTACAAGTCTTTGAGACGACCGTTTAGATCATTCAACTCGAACGTGACGTCCGGCGTTATTTTTTATTTCTCGAAAAATATAAATCGGGGGACTTAGCCTTGATGCCCTCTCCTGACTCGTCGTTCCCTCTTATCTTAGACGGAATCAGAACGGTACCTACGAGCGGTCAGAAAGAGCAGTTTCAAACCAAACAATAAACTAACCGTCCAGACAATGGCATCTAGACTAAATTGCGCTGCAAGAGAACCGCTTTATTGTTCTCGTGAGCTTGATTGACAAAACAAATCGTTGAACGAATGAATTAATTAACAACAACTTATCTCAATTGCAGTGCACGTGGAACATCTACTAATAGTGAAGTGAAAGCTGTGGAAATCTTAACTGCTGACACAATAAAGTCCTCGTAGGTAACGGAGTTAAAAAATAAAGTAAATCTGAACGGTCCGTGATTTTACAAACTAACGAAGCCAATCGACAAGTCGGTTAATTAAGAGAAAAGTGAAATTAGTTTTGAAGAAATAGTACGGAAAATGATAAATTCGATTAAGGAACTATGAACGTACCTGATTTACTTCCTTAAAGTAAAGTTATAAGTATTGTAGGTTTCATTTTTATAGATACAGAAAATTTAAAATACATTAATTTCGATTTTGACGCGAGTGAATTCAGTATAGAACAAGAATAAGTAAATAACAATTCAATAACAAAGCAGGTGCAACATAATGGAATTTCACTCGAATTTGTCACTGTTCACGCTTTGAATGGAGCAGCCGTTACAAGGACTGAACGTGTGGCAAATCCGATTCTATTACATTCCCCATACACTGTGCCACGTTTCCGGGGTCTAACAGGCTTTATCGCAGTCTATCAATTCTCGGATCTGTATAAAGGAAGGGCTTATCCTATTAGAGACTAGATATGAAAAACGTGTTGATAGTATATTGAACAATGATAGTGTATAGTGTGTAGCATATTGTTAGTGTTTCCTCAAAATAGTGAGGAGAATTTTATACAATCGAGAGATTTTTATAATGTTCTGTAAATTTGCATAAGGTCTACGTACATTCTGAGGATTCCAGGATCCAACCTGTCTTTATGATTGACATTGATAAATAGTAATAGTAGAATAATTTCAAATAATAAAACAATAGTAAAATATCTTACAGCGAAGTGGACATAAATCAAGTATTTTCAATTAAATGGTTCTTATTCAATACCACGTTGGATGCTTCATTAGATATATCGTTTACCTTAAGAAGATCATTCGCTTGCAGTAGTACAAGTGATTACTCAAACACAGATTGTTAAGCGACTGCTGTCTGACCCTTGTCATTGTACGTCCGAAAACAATGTCCAAACTGAAACTGTTAATAGAAAGATTTCTTAGAAAAGAAACTGTTACGATTGCTAATATTGAGCGACGTTTAAGGTCCACACAAAAGGTTCTTTGTTCGCACTTTATTGGATGTCAATACAGGTCACTGGAGTAGATATGATCGAAGAGGATCGATTTATATCAAAATTAAATCGCACAGCAGGTGAACATAGTAATTGGTAATATAGCGAATTGTCAGGCGGAATTTCAAACGCAATAGTCACATTTCGATTGTTGTTGTTCAGAGATGTTATCTTAAGATTTTTTGTTAATAGTATGTCTGTATAGTGAGGAATTTACAATAAATAATAAATAAAGTGTATATATCCTTGTATTTCTTTCTTTTTAAAACATGATTCGATACAATTGCTTAAAAATTCCATTGCTGTTACAAAAATCTTAACAAATAAACGTAGTTTTTTTTAAGTTACATATTTGTTTAATTTGCTAAAATATCCATATGTAATTTCATAAATCTATACGTGCATAGAAATGTCTGTTGGACGATGTAAATACGCAATACATATAATAAATAGTAATGTAATGTTAAAAATGTAATTATTGATATACCTACAAATAATATTAATGTGAGGTAATTATTCACACTACAAAATTACTCACACATTTGCTCTATTCATACAACAAAATGAACGAAATACAATTACTATTTCCTTCACATACCTAATTTACTTTTACCTATTATTCCAACATTGCACGCTGATGAAGAATAAATGCATTATTTATACATTTACCACAACAGACGTAGTTTTAATATCCACGCTGCAGCCAACGAATTAGCCGGCGTTTTGTAGAGAATATTATGTTCCAAATGAGATAATAATAAAAGATAATCTCCGTTTAACAGTATAATAACCCGTGTACGTAACTACATAACGATCGAAACAAAGGTTGCATGACCGTAAAGTGTACACGTAAACATCGTGTATGTGTGTGTTTTTATGTAAAACCAGCTTCCGTCCGGATGTTGACGCTTTTTTTGCATTTATGCTTTAAAATTTTAATTGGCTGCTACTCCTGTGTTCTACTTCTGAGCGATTGTTGCTACTATCAGGGAAGGATAGAAGCTTACCCCGACACGCTCTCCCTATGCGGCAGGAAAGTATGAGAGCGTCGAAAATTATTTCCGAAGTTAACCTAAGGTATAATTATAAGATTAAACGAACTTACCTTAAGTGAAGTTCTATCTTAATTATACGAAGCTCCTTGTCCGAGACGA
>DWPV01003373.1:0-15331 GCA_018251915.1 Urbanus proteus proteus | reverse complement strand
CTGAGCTGGAACGCCTCGGATAAGTATATCTCCCTAACCACACCCTTCAGACCAGAACACAGCAGTGCTTAACACTACTGTTATAAGAAATAGGTGTGGCGATGGTGCCGCAGGAGTCGAACTACATAGAGTTCTACCATCTTTACCTTCCTGACTTAGGTAAGTAGGTACTTAAAAGAAAAGTAACTGCCTAAGATAAGTTCTATCCTAAGGCAGAACCCTATGTAGTTCGACTCCGGCCTTTAAACTACACTGTTATGCAAGTTGTATCTACAGTTAACCGTTAATAAAATGTCTCTCTCTTTCTTCCTTTCTACTCCAGAGCGTAGATAAGACATGGGTGGAAGACCCCCCATCCCGCATCTCGTACGACACGAGCTACCAGCAGCCCGACGCGGAGGAGGAAAACACAGACAAGATATTCATCACTCTCATAGTCATGTTTCTGTTCGGACTGTGCTATTGTGGATATCATGTGAGTTCTGAAGGATCATTTTGTAGTAGCAGTAGAAAATTGTTATTTGAATTATGCTATTTTCATTCTTCATTGAATCATTGTTTCATTCATTGAATACCGTTTGCTTGAATATTTCGTATACCTATTTCTTTTTGTGATTTCATGCTATGTTCATTCTTCATTGAATCATTCTTTCATTCATTGAATTCTGTTTGTTTGAATATTTCGTATATCTATTTCTTTTCGTTACACTTTATTATTCCATAGTTTTTCCTTTATTTAGGTATTCCTATGCATCCTAATTATTAATATTTCTGAATTTGTTATATTCTAGTTACGATTTAGTATTTCATATTTCTTCTGATGGTATTTTGTCATTTCATAAAAAAAGAAATATGTTTGTTATTTCTCTAATGAATCCTTCAATGCGCTTTGTACTTCGTACTACATTAATCTAATATCTTAAATCTTAATTGTCTACAATATTCGTCTATCCAGATACGAACAAATTGACATTTTGTACTATTTATCCAAATCCAACAAATTTTGTATCAACTTATTAGGACTAATTTTAAGACTAACTTTTCAGATGTGGAGAACACAAAAAGTATATAAGTTGCGACTAGAAAAAGAAACAGATGCCAATATAATGAGAAGCAAGGAGAAGGCTACGAAATTGCAGGAACCATCGGTGTCATTTTTACAGGTAGTTATTAAATTCATGATGATGGTGATGAATTTATAATTTTATTTAAATTAGACAGTTTAGTAAAGTAATTGAATATCATCTGGCAACTGATAACTGATATAAATCAACCTGTTTTCAGCTTAATGATGCTGAAGGTAATAAGGACGGCGAAAAGAAATCTAACGGAGTTTTAATAGATATAGTGCCGACTATCATAATGGAGCAAAATGAAGAGAAACCACCGAGCAGACGAGGTTCCCTGAGGTTTAGAGGTAAATTAATATCTGTGACAGATATCCACTCTTTTGAAGGAAATTTTTGCGTTTACACTCCGAAATTATCACCGTCACACCTATTTCTGCCTAATAATGCAGTGTTAAGCGCTATGGTTTGGTTTAAAGGATACAGTGAGGGCGAAAAAGTCAACTTAGACCGCAAGTAGAGACTCTAATCTTATCTGGGATTGATTATATAGATGTCCATGGACGATATTAGCAACTCGCCAACATTTGCTGTCATTTCCACGAGGATTGCACCGTCGTTTGCTACTTCTACATATAATATAAAAATATCTCGTTTTTTTTTACTCTGAATATCTACTCTTAATAAGTAATGAACTAATTTTGCGTCACCAACAGACATGGTAGATAAATCCTGGGAACCTCTGGAAGAAAAGGACGAACCATCAGAGAATGAAGAAAGTGACAAAATATCCTCTATCGAGGAAATGGATGAGGAAGCGGAAGAATCGTCTTCGGAAGAAGATGAACCAGAAGCTAACGAAACGGTAATAGTTAGTAACTACTAATTATTTATTAGTGTAACGAAAACTATTACAACGAACCAGAGACTAATGATGTAGTAGTAGATCGTTAGTGCCTACCTGATTACTAATTTTATTAATGTAACGAAAACGAACCAGAGACAGATGAAACGGTAATAGTTAAGAGTAACTTTTAATTATTAGTGTAATGAGGACGAACCAGAGACTTAAAAGATACTCCAATACCTTTTATCTATTTACATAATAAATAAATTTTAATGAGCTATTGTGTATTTTATAAATAAAATAAAAAAAACATTTACATGACAGTTGAGAGTATAGATTGTAAACTCAGATAAATAACTTATCTGAGATTGTAAAATAGAAGATTTGTGATAATTTCATAATTTATTAGACATTCGGTACTTTTATAAATGTATTTATTATTTATCTATCTATCTATTTTTAGGCAAAAGATGCAGTAGAAAACCATAATAAAGATGCAACATTGGCGACATCACTGCCATACAAAGTCGAAGAAGATGCTTCAGTTGAATTAACCTCGAGTGCATAAGTAGTATAAAATAAAATAATAAATAATTATGCTAATAAATAGGAGCGTGTTATTTTCTGTTTATAAATCATATTATTTATTCTTGTATGTTAAGATAATTATCCCAAATGCAATATATTTAAATGTGCACCTCCAAATCCTCCAATATAAAAAGACCCAGTTTGAGCTGATGTTCTCTTATCTTAATATTTTGGTATAAGTAGGCACTTAATCAGTTGTATTAAACTGCCATTCACCAGTCAGAATGGTAGTATCATGGGGAATAAACCATCAAAGAGTAAGTTAACCATTTCAAATCCACATTCCGATCTCAGGGTTGCTGTAAGAAATTTCATTTTGAAATAAGCAGCCCTTTGTACTATGCTTTTATATTCTTCGTGTCCTTTTAATGTTATGTGTACAAGAACTATATTAATAAATAAAGATATTTCAGAATATTACCTCATTGATAAATAAAAAATATTATGTATGTCGACAAAAAATAACATTTTATAATTATATTATTAAAATCCTGTAATCTTTTATTTTCTGTAGGCCTCCTATAATGATTTTTAATTAAAGATAAAAGGAAATAAAGTTGAGCTGAAAAGCTAAATGCCAAGGCTGTAAAAAGTATTAAAATATTTATTATATATTCTCTATGGTCATTTTGATTGTCAGTCAGTTTTGATTTCGGAAGTGGAGGATTGTCAATTTCTGTCCTGAATATCATAATATGGACGAAATTGAAAAACAAAAAGCAGCGGCTCTGCCATCACAGTTGCTCGTAACGACAGTATGCCACCCCATGGAGTATGCCAAAGTACTGATCCAGCTGGGATACGAGCCGCTGCCGCCGCGCCGGTCCACAACACTCTTCGGTCGCCCTGCTATGGTATTACCTAACGTGTTTCAATACATTAAGTATATCAAACAATCAGACGGCTTCTTCGGGTGCTACAAGGGGCTCTCGGCAAGAGTACTAGGTCTGATCGCTGCTAGTCAACTCACCTCTAAGGTAATCTATGCCTGCGGCATAGACTGCCCCGAAATGAACGACCCGCCTAACATCATCACGGATGAGGAACCTAAGGTCGAGGACTACATTAAACTAGGCCGCCGGGACGTGATCTTGCACACCGCGTCGGTCGTCGTGTCGTATCCTTTCCATGTCGTGTCTATCAGAATGATGGCCTCGTTTATCGGCAAGGAGGAGGACTACAGCTCCTTGTTCGGTGCTATTGTGTCCATCTACAGAGACCATGGGATTCTCGGATTCTACCACGGTATCGTGCCAAAGCTGCTCGGAGACCTGTCCTGCCTCGCTGTGACTGGTGTTTTGGCATACTATGTCAACAAATATCTAGTGAAAACTAAAGATTTGAGATATTACACAGTCCCGTTGCTCACGTTTATCACCAGTACCTTAACGTACCCGCTTGTTGTTGTGTCTACCTGCATGGCAGTGGCAGGAAGCAGCCTGAAGGCTGGCAATCCGCCCGCGATGCCCGTCTATCCGTCGTGGCAATCGTGCTGGAGAGAGCTCCTCAGGACTAAGCAACACAAACGTGGTTCCTCCCTAATCTTTAGGTACTACATTGCACCCATTGCTGCATTACAATAATTATACAATATAAATACTGTTGCATTTAACTTTTGTCTTTATTTGCTAAGTGTTATTCCACCATCACCAAAGTAGAAATTTGACTTCTTGTAGAGAATTGGTACAATGTATATGTAAATAATTAGTATAAATGGTGAATTATGTGGATATTCCTTTTGCTAGATTGTTGAGTAACGTAAAGGTGTGGTTATAATAAAATAAAGATATTTTGTTGTCAACAGAATTATTATTTTGCATTACAATACTAATCATAGTTAAACTTTTAATCTCGCTAATGCTTGAACCTTAATAAATTCATCTACAATTTCCTTGTTCAATGTAGCTACCGCTCTTCTATAGATAGCTGAAGTGTTGTGAGGACTTCCATTTTGAGTTTCAAATTCTATGTAATCTGTCCATATCTCTGTGTTGTCTTTACCATGATGTTGAAGCAGGCATTCATAGCATTTCCTTATATTTTTTACATTAGGTTTTTCTTGGGCCTTTTCTATAGAAATCATTGTCTTGTGAACATCAACTTGCGTTGGGGGCACTCTTATGAAATTTTGGTACATTTCACGGGCAGCTTTTAAACCATTATGCTCATAAATTTTTTGTAACAGTTTGGGCTTTAACGATAATATCAAAGTATTCTCACATTGCTGGAACTGAACCTGGCATTTTTGTAGCTGAAAAATACATATTCCCTTCAATTTATAGCCAAGTATTAATATAAAAAATTTATACTTATATTAAAGCATACAAATTAAATTTAGGATACATTAAATACAAGATATTTTAACTTACAATAACATTGGATTGAACATTATCTAGCATAACATTCCAAAGGTGTAATGACTCATCCGGTTTTAGCACTTTACTGGCCTCTTGCAAGATCGACAACATCTTACTCTCATTACTTATATTTAGCAGCAATTTTTCTTCCCACACACTTGTAGCTTGTGGATTTTTCAGTAACGCTGCATCGAGAATCTAAAATAATGTTAAATGTTAGCTTTTGTGTTAAAAAGCTCTCTCCTGTCCGCCTTTTGATTAAAAACAGTGCATTGTAAAACTTTAATTCATCTTCCTTCCCATTTAAAATTGAAGAATACATTGTCATAGACGGATATTTCATCATAATTAACTAAAAGGAGCCATATCCTTATTTATTGTATAAACATTGTTATCACTTGATTAGCCCTGAGAGACTTAGCTTTTATTTAAGACCAGACTACTTATAGATTATAAGGTTACATGAGTAAGCGAATGCATAGGCAGCCTAACAACCTAAAAGATTTTTTTAACTTATAAATCAAAGTTACCTCTGCAAATACATCCTTTTCAATCTCGTCCTCTAATTTTAGAACGGAAATGCCAAAAGCGTACATTTCATTACTTAATAATCCATTTTCATGTCCAAACGTCCATGCTTGTTTAACCGCATAAATCTTTTGTGTTTCTGTACATAGACTTTCATTTATATTGAGTAAATTATGAATATACTTAGTACACATCTTCTCGTCCGGAAACTGAAACCAGATATATATTTTAATTAAAACCATCAGTATTACAGCTTAAAAAACTATTATATGTTATTTTTTAATAACAACCTTAGTTAATGCTTCCTCATAGACACCCATATAATTGTTAATTTCTTTTGGCAAATTGTTTTCAATGTTAAGAAATTCTTCTACTTCTGTCCAATGATATCCCTGTAAATATAAAATATTATAATATTAAATTATTCAAGATTATTTAATAAAACATCTAATTTTAGTAATAACAAATCTTACTTCTAATTCCTTTTGCGCAATATAACACCAAACATCTTTTTCCTCTTGTCTGGACCATATTTCCTCTTTTATTACATTTGTAATGGACTCTTCAAATGCGAATTTCATGGACAAATCGCATATACTAAACAAATAAGACAATTTTGGTATGTTTTTCATGCCATTCTTCCAAACAACACCAGCCCTTTTGATTAATTTTTCCTGAAAATAGTTCCTAATTAGAAATATTCATAACTAATTTTACAATCAATAACCATACAAAACTTTCCTCAGTTTCAAAATTCATAATATAAAATTATTGCAGTACATAAATCTTATCTTTTATCTATATGAGTGCAGATTGATAAATGATAAGGGTTATTATACTGTGACTACAACATGGCTATAGCGATACTGACTAAAATTTATTTAGTTTAATATAATGCTGAAGTAGTCCTCATGACGGTAAGTGGCCACTGCAGCCCATGGACATCTGTAATCAATCCCAGATGAGATCTGAGTTCTACTTAGGATTGTCCACAGATACAGCTACTCTTGAGTACTAAATTGGAATGTCTCGGATAAGTATGTTACAATGAGAACACAGCAGTGTTTACACTGCCGTTATTAGTCAGAAAAAAGTGTTGCGATAGTTCCTCCAAGAAATGTTACAAATACTGTGCCAATGTATTTTCACGTCGTGCAAAGTTCCTCTACATATTCTTCTTCATGGTCAGATTTCGTCAAAAAATGGATTAAAAATAACTTTGAGAAAAACAATTTTGAGATTAAACACAAAATTCAAAAAATGTACCTTTTCCTCTTCAGTTTCAGCTTTACAAGCCAATAAAAGTTCAGTTTCAAACAATTCAATGTACAGCATTTCTGATTCAGGATGACGATGGATACCTTTCAATAGGAAACTCCTTGCATTTTCCAAATTATCCTGTTCCTTACTCTCCCACTTACTGGCCAGTTGCCAGACTTTCGGCTTGTCTCCATGAAACTGTATAAAAATAAAGCAAGTCTATAACTTGTTTAATTGATGAGGTTTTAAAAACACAAAAAAAACATAAAACACTTTCTACACTCATAGCCTGGCAGCAGAATTTTCTCTGAATACACGAAAACCCAGACATGGGACAGAAATTTGCTGGGATTCGAACCTTGGATCCAGTGCGTTTCAGACCAGTAAGGTTACTGCTCCACCTCCGAGGGGGGTCTGCGGGTTTTTGTATAATTATATTCCTTACTCATGCTGCATAATAAGAAATGTTATCCAACACAATAATCATACGTAGTTTATATGTTCTAGATACAGTCATTGTCCCTATGCTAGATTTTATTTTATTTAGTGGTGAATTTAGACATTCATCGCCACTAGGCGAATAGAACTTGTCCCTGCCCCTGCCCCTGCTGACCTCAGCCTGTTAACACATTCATTTTAGGCCTCACAAACAACTCTAGAATCAGGAAATCGCAATTTGAGACCTGTACATAGCAAAATACTCGTACATTGTCAAGAAGTCTCAAGAAATCAAAAGTTAGCAAGACAAAGGTGGTCCAAAGTAAATTTTCGACCCTTGAATTTGCCGTTCTATGCTCCATCCTGCTCAGCCTAGTGGTAAATCCGTTACTGGCCATGAACACAAAGAAGAAACTAGAAGGAGAAACACACAAACAAATGCTGTTCTCATTGTTTACATAAAGATTAACCATACCTGTATCATTTGAGCTATGATATTTGACACTGCATAATCAAAGCCAACACTCATACAAAACTTGATGTACTCAAAATAGATTTCTATATCATTTTGGAATCTGAGAATGAACTGCTTAAACACTTTATTGAGCCTTTTGGCAATTGCGTATTCAATGTCGTGTTTCTTTTCTGTCAATTTGGCTTGCTTTCTTCTGATTGCTATGTCTTCAAGCAAAGCCAGTTCATATGCTATGTAATGAACAAAATCATCCTTGGCTTTTAATCTCCTCTGTATCCTGTATTCAAACTCTTTACGTTTACGTGATATTTCCCTGAAAATTTGGTGAAATAAACATTAATTCACCCGTGTTTTAAAAATAGGTATATTTTATAAACACCTGTGGCTAAGATAGATAGTTTCATACTGAATTGGTACATTCTTAAATATATCTGAAATTATAAGATAATGATATAATTTACAAACAGCCAACCTAGTTAGTGGGAACCCATCATTTTGGGAGAATGAAAATGGTTCCACACCACATCTATTTCTATAATAAAACTGTTGTTTCGTTGGTAGTTGGAAGGGCGTGCTTGTCGTCTCATTTATAATGACAACCATCTTAGTCTTCAGAAGAACAATATCTATCTATGATTGAGATCAGATAAAACTCTATCCCGTTTGATACAAAATTGATAAAAGATGTCCATGGGCAGCAGTGACCACTTACTGAGAGATACATATTTGCTACTTTAATAGAAATAAGAACTTGTCAGAAACATACAATGCGACAAACTTGCAGAGTTGCGCTAAATAATTGATATTGTTTATGTTTAAGTTAAATAAAAACCTGGCAAATTAAGGAATTCATATATTACTAATATTTAGAGTATTTTAAGAGTACTTATTTCAAGCAGTACAAAGTTTAACTAACTTTATTTCATCGTCTTCGTAGAGATTAGTTCTTCGCATCTGCTCCAACTCATTTATCATATTCTCAATACGTTGATTTACTTGTTCCGCCATCTTCGGTGTTTTCTAAATTCACTTTTAGAGAAAATCTCTTTGATCACAGTTTAAAATTATTAAGTTAAAATTGTTTGTGTCGAATTTAAAAATGCCTAATCGTCAATGATCAATGACAGGCGCATGACTTTTTTAGGTTATGTTATGATTATGACATTCTTCAAACTTTGACAATTACGATGTTGGCTATGGAGTCAAGTCCTTTATAGCCAATTTTCATTTTTTTTAAGCTTTATATTCTGACTGCATAAAATCACTTTCCCACACACCGTACACGTGCACGTTATCGAACGTAAGTATACTTGGGTAAGTTTTTGCCTAATTGCCAACCACTGTACCGATGCCTTTCCAAGTTTGTACAAAAGACGTCCATTGCAGAAACTTTACGGTGCGTGATACACCTGCTTAAATTACTTGACTTTCTTTAAGTACCTACCGAACTTAGCTTTAGTCAAGTCACAGTAAAGTGCATTAAAAGTATAATGGCCTTTAGTGCCTCCAGATGATGCATCAAGTCTAAGCGTACACTATAAAAATCGCTCGATGTCCGCTCTATACGTTAAAATGATAGAACTTTTCGTAGTTCTTCTCCAGAATAGTGTGACCATCGTCAATCTGAAAATCCTCCCACATTTAAACGAGAATACTGCCAAAACCTACCACTATCCAAAAAAGGCACAACCGCCTGTTTCAGCCTCCTAATAGCGTTGTCACGCTGTTGTGTTCTGGGTGTAATAAAGGAGACAGAGTTTCTAATTAGACTTCAGTCCTTCCTGAACTAATCATATTTGTATTTGTATTCAGTTAATACCAGATGTCGGTGGACGTTAATGGCCACTTACCATCAAGTGTACAGCATATACGTTTATTACTTCAATATTATGGAAAAAACTTAATTTAGTGTAATTTTATCACAATATATAAATAAAAAAATATGTGTAAAAAATCCTTTAATACATAAAACTTATTTACACCATAGCTTAATTAAAATAGTCGGTAGATAAATTGTAACTACGAAAACGATATCATCAAATACATTAAGACCTTAATTTACAGCTTTATTAATAAATAATTCATACGGATTTATCTAGCAGTGAATTTAGTTACACTTTCGTCACAATGTTCAATTAGGCCTCTGCCTTTGAAACAATTTAACCAAGTTTTGGAGAATAGTTTAAAGCTTTCTCTTTCCCCGTCACTTTTCAGAACTGGAGTTACACTTATTTCAGGAATACATCGGCCGAAGTCGATAGCTGGCAACCACACTTGGAAATCTGAATCTGGGGAGTATTTAAATATATCCTGGCAACCCTCTAGATTTATCTGTGGCACTGGAGGCTGGCGTTGGAGCAGTTTCTTCAATGTGATGAAAGTAATTTGATTGCCCTTTAGAGTTATCGACTGCAGATGTTTCGCACGACCAAGACACCTGGAATATGAAACATACTTGTTATTATTTTAAAATATATAGGGAATATAAACATTTTTTCAATAATTATGGATGCTAAAACAAAATGTGGAAAGTTTTTACCCTACATTGTCTATTAGTGTAGGTATTAATTATAATTATAAGATTTTTGGAAAACACCATGATCAAATTCATAATGTAGACCATAGAAAAGAGAAAGATGATAGAATTGGTAAATGAGCCGATTAGTATGGAAATCGCTGTAGCTAAAACAACACATAGAAATCAGTAAACATATTCTCACCACAAAGAAACTTGTATTTTTATTAGTTGCCTGTTGTGAACATCCGTAATCGTAACAACCATGTCTATACAACCAATTATATGTCTTCTGTACAATGTAATACATGGCAAAACGTAAGATTTTAGTGTGGACTATTAACAATATGACATTAACATACAGAACATTTTTGAAAAATGATTGAGAGATAAACGTAGCAACCGACATGACAATTTAAATTGAACCTTATCTCAAAGTAACAGTACTTTCAGTTTGTCAACTATATCTTTGACTCTATTATCAAGCTGGCAATCGTTACGATCCGCCTACATCGCATCTCCTGTTGTCTCTTCCCTTTTTGTTGTAGACAAGTATACAATAAGCTTGTTATGTTTAAAAGGATTCATAATACAAATGGTTACAAACCTGAATATTCTCATAAACTGTCCATCCACTAGTTTACAGTTTGATAGACTGAATCTCCTTATCTTCAAATCTTTTGCCTTATCTAGCATACTTGCAATTGACCCCACCACATTTCCTTCCACACCAATATTATCCAGTTCTAAATCTACCAAAATGTTAGGATTTAATGCTGACAAAATAGCATTCACCATCGGTTGTTTTATTTCATTATTACCTAAATCTATAGTCTCTAATGTATTAAATTGTAGTTTATTCGCATCGATGGCAACACTAGTGATTCCACAGTCATTCAATCGTAAAACCTTCAGCTTGATATGAAGACTCAATTTCATAACATATTTAAAACCTTCGTCAGTAATACAATTTCCACCTAGATCTATCTCCTCCAAACTTTGACAGATAGGTCTCGTTGCTTTTTCGAAAACATGTGCTAATATTTTCACTCCATCTGCAGTGATATTGTTTCTGCTTAAGTCTAGTTGAGTGATATGTTTCATAGTGCATATACACTCCGTAAGGTACTTCATAGAGTCGTCTCCGATATTGTTGTTTGATATCAGAATAGCCGTGATGTGTGTTTGGTGAGTTAGAGCCCTGAAGAGAGGTCGAACTTGCGAGGGCGATAATGTTTGCGAACCTAACGCCAGTCTATGTGTTGTGTGGCTTCTACCTACTGCTTGCTGGATTTCTTCTGAGGGCGCTGAAAAAATTAATTAAATGTTACAATTTGTTATGTGAATTATATTTCTTAACATTGTTGTTAGACAATTAATATAATACAATAATGAGTGAGAAATTAAAATTTTATTCATGTACTTAAGCTGGGGCAAGCTTATGTTTGATGAATATAAAAAAAATAGATAAAAATTCCAATAATTCATGACGTCTATTATACTAAACCCTTGGTTTATTTTAATTATTCATCAAATTACTGATCTAACAAATCTCAAAATGATTCCGGAAGATTTAGACCAGTGAAATCTTAAAATATACCATCAACACCAGATAAGATCATAGTCCTACCTGGGTTCTACCACAGATGCTTTGCTTCCCCTAAGGACTAAGCTGGAACGCCTCGTATAAGTACTCGTATTTTTCCCTTACCACACCCTTCAGACTAGAACACAGCAGCGCTTAACACGGCTGTTATAAGGCAGAAGTAGGTATCGCGGGGGTACCGCCGGAGTCGAGCCACAAGGATCCTTCCACCTTCAAAGTATCTTCTAAGGTGATACTTCCTATCTGGACTGTCTCTTAGCCGCTTCTTACAACACCAATTGGAGAGGGCTTCATACTATTCAAGATAAGAACATGAGTACTATTAACTATACTTACATATCCCCAAGGCTTCACAACACTCCAAATAGCGCTCTTCAGCAGGAGATGCCTTAAAGTTGGTGATGCAGGTCTTCAGTTCTGGCGACGATAACACTAAGCTCAGCGGGTCATCTTCAGATAGGATAGCACCGTCTGACGTCATCAAACTGAATACTGGACGGACTCCGGTTAATCTAAAGAAAAAGTATAATTGAAGTTTCTGTCGATATCTTCTTCTTAAAAAAGGAAAATAAACGTTTTCTACACATAGCCCCACAGTAGGGATTTTCTCCTGAGTTGTGAGAGCCATGGACACACGCATACATGAATACATACACACCTAGACCCAGAACAGAAATCTAAATTCACCATTAAATGACTGTCTGGCCGAACATCGAACCTGGGACGAATTTATTATCACTTTGAATATAATAACTTGAAATTGTATAATTGTAATTGTAAACTCATATTTTATCACTTACAAAGTTAAAGGTGTTCATCAAAAAAAATCCAGGCTCAGTTGTCGGGTTAAAAAAATAAAGCATTACTTTAAAGTTTAAATGTCAACGTCGGCGCCACCAGATTCAAAAATATTCTAACATTCAACATGTAAATCAACATTCAAAGAATTTTATTGAAATCGGATAAGCAGTACGAAACAATAAATTTCATTAAAATCAGTTATGCCATATAATAAGTGAAGTAAAATAGAATGGCGAATTTGAACAATAAATATTATATTAGAAAATGGCACTTACTTGTAATATCTCGACTTGACTTCCTCAACAAGCCAGCTGATTGTCAATTTGTTAATTGTGTCCAACTTTAACGATATCAATAACACTTTGTCTTGAATATGTACCTTCACAGCTGCTGGTGGAAGAATCTGGGTTTGCATGGGCCTGCCATTCTTTGATTGAACAATACTTATTGGTTGTATAACATTCATTGGCTGCACAATATTAGGGTTTATGTTTTGCACTATATTAAAACCGTCATTGGAATTGTAATTGAGATCGCCTGAAGGTTTCCGTGTGAACGCTACTGGAGTAATTCTATCTCTTCTTGTAGTCATTTCATTGTCACTTCCGCTGTTGCTAGATTGGTCGTTATCGTCTTTTTTTCTTTGAAAACCAGCTCTTAGTAACGTGCTTTGTCTTTTCCAACGACGTCTCATTCCTTCTCTACTATCTCTTGCCTTCGAGTTATTCAATTCTCTACCAAAATTTGTTATCGGTTCATACGTGTCTGGACAAATGTTTTCGTTTCTAAACTGATCCGAATCCGAACTGTTTTCGCTCACATCAATAACATCGCTAACACGAGATTTCTTTCGTGACATTGCAATGCTATTGTTATCGTGAAGAGGTGTATTGATTTTGTTTATGTTTTCCACACTCTCTTTAATGATATCCGTGGACGATTTCTTTGTGACTACAGACGTTAATGGATCGCTAAGTTTACGTTTCTTACTCTTGTTCATTATTCCCAGGTCATCGTCTAACCAATCGTCGTCCACTTCTGTGGGGTCTAGCAACGCTGGTTTCTGCTTAGATTTCTTAACCTCGACATCTGATATATCATTTCCAGTCCGATTCCTCAAAGCGGATATTGCACTTTTATATTCCTTCACGCTGGATATTTTGCTCTTTTCCTTCTTCGATTTTCTTTCGTAGTCATTGTCAAGAGAGTTTTCGGAGTCATCAGATGGAAATGCAGTTTGATTTTTGTTTATATTCTGCGATAAATTGAGATCATCGTCGCTATCATCGTCAATAATATTTCTTCTTTTAAATACCGGTGATTCTAAATCCCTAATTCGGCTTGTCATTTTTGAAGTACTCGGAGGTGTTGTGTCTTTTATTGGTTTCACTGGAGTTTTTGATTTCGCTCTATTTTCAAAAGCACCAGTTTTGTC
Organism: Urbanus proteus proteus; assembly: GCA_018251915.1. Taxonomy (NCBI): domain Eukaryota; kingdom Metazoa; phylum Arthropoda; class Insecta; order Lepidoptera; family Hesperiidae; genus Urbanus; species Urbanus proteus. The sequence continues at coordinate 1,414 of DWPV01003373.1, read as the reverse complement.
AACCATGCTATGTATTTTGTTGCATATATTGTTGTACATTGTCTCCTCATCTCTGGTCAGGATAGTGCTTGTTCGCCACTTCTGTAAGACTTGTAAAGGGGTCTCACCGAAGTCAGTTTTCAGAGATGGTATGGCTCCTTTCTCTAACAGTAATTGTACAACATCTAGATGGCCATTGCTCGCTGCATCATAAAGAGGTGTTATACCTGAAATAATAATTATTATTATGTATTAAAAAAATAACACAAATTCTTAACAATGATGAAAATTATACAGCAGAAAAGTTTGTTTGAATGGGCTGATCTCTGGGAGTACTGGTTAGATTTCGATATATATTTTTTTATTTCGGAAAGCTTAAGTATATAAATTAGCACCGCAGGGCACAGGTAGTATTTTATAAGACTGTTAAAGATAGCCGTTTAACTCAATCGTTTAGACATTCCTTTTTATCCTTCAAAAAGCCAGGCCATTAGAGTCTTCAATCGATTGATTGATAGATTCATTGATTATAACCAGTATGTACACAAAAATATGTATTACACAAAGCTTACACAATTTTGGTTAATTTCTGGAAGGCCTAAATTTAAGTATATACTCTAACTATTAGACTAAGGACTCTTTCTACAATCATAGGCCCACAGTAGGATTTTCTCCTGTGTTGTGGGTGCCGTGGACATACATAGACTAATACAAAAACACCAAGAAATAGAACAGAAATCTAAATTCATTGTTCCGATATCTGTCTTTCCGAGAATCAAACCCGGGAACGAATGTGTATCAAATCTGTATGGTAACTACTCTGCCATGTGGGTCCTCAAAATAAACTAGTATAATAATTAGTTTTTAAACTTACCATCACAATTAGAACCACCTCTGTCGTTAACATTAGCACCATTGTTGATCAGTATAGAGGCAACTTCAGTCCGACCGTGGATACATGCTTCATGAAGCGGTAGCCAGCCTGCATTGTCTCTCACGTTCACCGGATGACCCTTGGCTATCAGCCTTTCCACCAGGAGTTTGTTGCCTGATATACATGCCTGTGGAAAAAATATATTTATTTATTTATATTATAGAAATAGCAAACGAGTATGCAGCCCATTTGATGATAATTGATCACTGTCGCCCATCATCACAAACCCATTAATGTCTCACTGCTGGGCACGGGTCTCCTCTTAGTGAGAGGGATTTTAGGCCTTAGTTCAAGCGCTGGCCAAGTGCGAATTGGTAGACTTCACACACCTTTGAGAACTTTTAGGAACTCTCAGATGTGCAGGTCACGATGTTTTTCTTCAGCATAAAGTGATAATTAATTTTTAATTCCTAATACGCACATAAATCAGCCAAATTTCAACCATTAGGGAATCAATGCTCAATAGCGCCCATAGACATCCGTAATACCACATAAGATAAT
>DWPV01003372.1:0-15332 GCA_018251915.1 Urbanus proteus proteus | reverse complement strand
GCTGATTAAAAGGCAAACACAGGTTCGCGCGTCTGAAGTATGGAGCGGGCATATCTACGGTATGTATCTATGTATAAGACGCTTTGATATGTCGCTCGAGTGTATTGGGTTCTAATGTTAAGCATGAAAATGTACCTCTTTATTATATTAAATTAGTTAAATACCTATGCATATAATTAGATGTCAAGTGGTTACTACCGCCCTTGGAGACGTGTTATCAAACCTAGATAAGATAACAATCCTACCTAAGATCGACCACGAATATGTTGCTACCCCTGAGGACTAAGTTTAAATGCCTGGAATAAGCAGACAAACCCACTTAACCTTTATTATTAGGCAGAAATAGTAGTCGTGGTAGATTCTACCACCTTTAACTGAATTTTAACTAGCTACATACATCTTATTACGCGATTGAGCTTAAATTTAGAATATTTATAACTTCGATAAGGATACAATGTGATAACCAATATGGATATAATTGGATAATGGCTCGAAGGCTCTAAGGCCTTAAGTTTACAAGACGTCATCCTTATATCGACGACCCACGTGGCAGAACGGTTACGGTCTGACGCGCAAAGGGTCCCGGGTTCGATTCCCGACCAGACAGACATCTAAATGATGAAATTAGATTTCTGTTCTGTGTCTGGGTGTTTGTGTATTCGTGTATGTGGGTATCCATGGCACCCACGATACAGTAGAAAATCGTACTGTAGGGCTATGAATGTAGAAAGCGTTTCAAATTTAAGTTTTTATATAAGTTAGTGTTTTTTTAACAGAGTCAAATAAAACCTTGGTTTTATTTTTCTAGACCTTTTATTTACTTCACATTTCACAGAACATTACTAAATTTCGATGATACTACAATTTGAAAGTAGTTTTGGCTCAACAAGTGGATAAACGCGGTCAAGCCTTAGCGGTGGCCGTTTTTAGCAATTTTAACGCTACTTTGGAGTTTGTACAAGACTTGAAATAAGAAATATGTTGTATAGTCTTACTTCTAAGGCCTTCATCAAAGCGATGGCTCCCAAGTAAAGTATCGTATGTCTAAAAAGTCAATTTACAGAAGAGCAGTTTAAAGATATTTTCAAACCATTAATAAATTGTTTTTTATCTTTACATATAAGGCAAATAGGACAAAAATCATTATCAAATGTAAAAAAATATTTTAAAGTGTTTGATCTTGAATGGTGCATGAAAATATTCTTAAACTGCTCTCCTGTAAAATTGAATTTTTAGACATACAATAGTTTACTTGAGAGCCATCAAAACGCAAAAATCAAAAATGGAAGGCTTTTAAACTTGGATGTCGGGGGAGGCTAAACCCCTTCTGAAACGAAAATAGCGTAACGCTGTTTTACTGATAATACATTTGATCAGGCGTTTTCATATTTCTGTTTGAATCGATATTATAATTTTAATGAGTGGCAGTTTAGATAGAATAAAAACTCAGAACAATGTTTGAAGGACCAAAATATCATTACATTTTTTATTAAAGTAGGTAGTCGAGAATATAAAAAAAATTCTTCTTTTGGTAGGTAAATTGTCATTTGTCCCTGTAGTATGTACTGGGACCAGAATAAGGCTACGGTATCCCCTGCCTGTCGTAAGAGACGACTAAAAGGGGGCTTTTGGGGTTGCGGGCGGCTAGAGTGGGAGCTCGAACCGTCCGTCCAGCGTCCGGGAAGGACGGCGGCACATGTGGTCACGTGCCGTCGTAAACACCCGTAGGTGTTGGTTGAGCAAGCGCTCACCGGGGCAGAGCCCGAAGGGGCATCGCGCTCGGAGGACTTCAGTTATGGTGATAAAGGACTCCTCCACATAGATTTGAGGACATATGAGGGAATGCCACATAATCTGGCGACGCTCCCAAGGCGTCAGGTACAAAAAAAAGGTAAAAGGTAAAAGGTAAAGTATCTCCAAAAAATATACGTGCAATGACACACACATTCCAAGATAACAATTTAATCTGAAATCTTTTCAGATTACAACATACTTAATAATTAAAAAACAAAATAGAAGTAATCTTCATAATTACTATTAGATATTTCTAAAGACTCTACCACGGACGCCGCAATACCAGTGAGTGCACTTTTCAAATATTGGTACTTGTTTATGCTCGCAATCGAGTCATTATTATGAATCATAGAAGTATAAGTATCATGGAACTCTAACCATTTAGTTATATCACCATCAAAATTAGGAATTTTAATTTGAGGCAATTTAAAATTTGAATTTTGTACTACTGTGTCTGGACATGAACTTTGTATGTCAGTATCCGGACTGTAATTACTTATCTATAATTTCTTGAGACTCTGCTATACATCTAAAAAACCTATCCTCTACACCTGCTCTATCTATTTAATTCTCAGGATCTTCTCCCCTTGTCAACAAAAAAAAGGTCAACAAACATTGTCAACAAATCAAATTATATTTGATTAAATCAGTAACGAAATACATACGCTTATTAAGTAATAAGTAGCTATTATTTAAATAGAATTAAGGACATAATTAAACATACTTTAAAATAATAAGTACGGGTTTTTCAGCAGGAAACGATAACATTTATCGGTAATTGCTTATTGGTGTACCTATATGTTATTAATTTGTTTCGCGGGATTTACGCGAATATTTTAAGATGTTTTTACATACAAGGCTTAATTTTAGCGAAGTTGCGATTTTTTTGAAACGTTCTATTTACATTACATCTTTTTAGTGTAAATATCACGTTACTTCTTATTGTCCTCTATACTTGCGTTAATTTAATTAATATCAGATAAGTTTTAAGAATAAAATTATGAAACGCGTTTTTATTAAGAAATATGTTACAGAAAGACGCTTCAGTTATATTTTATTTCTGTAAATATTTAACATGGATTTAATTTAATTATAGGTAAAGTAAAATAGACACATTTTTAACCGATCTGACAAATAAAAAATATAATAGAGACTCTACCCTTTTTGTATACCTACTGTTTTTATGTGGGTTCTGGGTTCGATCCTCGGCCAGACAGCTATCTGAATTTAAATTTATATTGAGGGTCGGGATAAACATCTCGACTCATCTTTATCTGTCCATTGCACCCACGAACCAAGAGAAAATCCTAATAAGAAGCTTATTCACGCGTATTTTATTTCTGAACAAAATCGTAAAATCGCAAAATCGCACTCCCAAGCGCAAATACAACACACCCTTGCGGATTATGCCGTCAAATGTTACATGCATAATCAATTTTAAATCGACATGCGACTGTATTCCCATTTCTCCGTAATCGCAAGTAATTGAACTCCGATTGGTTCAATTTATATGGAATGAAGTATTATTGATAAATTTATGTACGTAACGAAGCTATATTGATAATTTTTCATCAGCTCACTTCGTTGCAATATGACATTCAATTTAACGTTTGAGATCAATCAATTTGTAAATTTGGAAACGCTGATTGGTTGATAAATAACTTTTTTGGGTATTTAACAGATTATAAGTATCCAATCCGTTATAACCTCAGATAAATAAAGTAGGATCTATTATTCGTAACAAAAAAATGAAGCCATTTTTAATGTGGTCGGGTTACAAAAGTGATTATGTGAGCGTAAATAAACTAAAGGTACTGACAAGAAACTACGCTAGTTTTGTGTTAGTGTGTGCGTATAAATACATGAAAGTAGCGTAGTTTTTTGGCTTCACTCAAATATAAGGCGGTGAGTACCTAATCTATCTATTTTATTTATCTGAGTCCTAAACCTAATCATTTTCTGACTTAGCATACATAGGGATATAGGGACAGAGAAAGCGACTTTGTTTTATACTATGTAATGATGATACAAGAGTTGCTAATATACTTTGATGACTGTCATGGTAGAGCGGTCACCATACCGGTCTTATATGTAGGTTCCGGGTTCGACCCCCGGCCAGACATATCTGAATGATGAATTTTCATTTCTGTTCTGGGTCTGGGTGTTTGTATATTCGTCTTTGTATGTTTTTTATGGCACCCAAGACCTAGGAAAACCTAGTGAGGCTATGAGTGTAATAAGCGCTAAATACCAATTTATATATTTAGGTAATCATCAGAATATTATAGGAAATTCATCCCCTCTTACCACCAAGAAAGGTGAGTTCTCGTACACAGGTGCTTATGGGATGGAGTGATCACTTAACATCAATTGATATGCTCGTTAATCGTCGTTACTTAACTATCTATATGTAAAAATTTATGTATGTTCGTTTGTCTCATAAGCCAAGTGGAAGAATGAGTATAGTTAGGTATAGCTACTGGGAAAGTACAACCGCTACTTCTAATCTAGCGTTTTTTTTTTAAATGGGAGTAGTAGTAGTAGTAGTATTAAACTAGTATGTAGTCCACCTCTTGGTAAGTGGCCACTGCCGCCCATAAACATTTGTAATCAACCCCAGATAAAACAGTCTTACTTGAGGTTGGTCACAGATGCGTTGCTACCCCTGAGGACTAAGTTGGAACACCTCGAATAAGTATGTCTCCTTTACCATACCCTTCAAGCCAGAACACAGCATCAACACTGTCGTTATTAGGTAGAAATAGATGTGGCGGTGGTGCTGCCGGAGTCAAACAAGGGTTCTACCACCATGAAGCGTGAAAAAGTTTTTTTTGTTGATAAGATTTGGTTGCCGGCTCACTTACCTACAATGAGGTGACTACTTTAGTCTTTAGAAAAAAAGGTCTGCCTTGGAAAACCTCGGATATGTATATCTACTTTACCAAATCCTTCAAACAAGACCACAGCAGCGCTTAACTCTGAAGAGAAAATTGTGTGTGTTGGTAACGTTAGGTATCCCAGTCGAACCACAAGATTTTTTACCAACATTAAGTGGACGAAGTCGCGGCAAAAAGTATCACATAGTCCCGAGAGGTACGATACATTTTAGACTCGGGAAGGTAAGGTAAAGACGAGAGACATCATTTTTCACAGCCCGCGTCATGGGCAGTAATGAATGAAACCTTTTCTTGACAAAACTCCGTAACCTTCAACAAATACAAACACCTCCTTACGGCTCTCGACTTACGGACGAGTGTATTCTTTTAGAACTGCAGTTATGGAAGGTTGTAATGGCCGGCTTAATTTGAGCTTCGATAGCCGAGTTTCCTCAAGGGGCTGCAGGGGTAGAGGGTCCAAGTTACGATGGACTCCTTAATTCCAGTATTATGGAAATTTCTTCAAGGTACCGAGAAGATAGTGGAACAATTTACCTCTTTGTTCTACTTTTTAGCGACGTCTGTTTTTCGCTGCATTATCCTTCGCGGTTTCCGCAGTTTTCCGCAATTCGCTAATAGGCTACTAAAAGAAAAGTCGCAAACAGAGTAGGTACCTGTTAATCGATAAACTTTTGAAAAGTGGACGTTTTGGAACATTTTTTTTTTCTTATATTGTCGAAAAAGGAAACGAGCTTGCAGTCCTTCTGATGGTAAGTGGCAACTGCCGCCCATAGACATCTGTAATCAACCCCAGATAATTTCAAGTCCTAGCTAAGGTTGACCAGATGCATTGATACCCGTGAGGATAATGCTTCACACTCATAGCCCCACAGTAGGATTTTCTCCTGTGTCGTGGGTGCCATGGACAACACACAAGACAAGGACACACACCCAGACCAAGAACGGAAATTTAAACTCCTCATTCAAATTTCCGCCTCGCTGGGAATCGAACCCAGGACCCTCGGATTAGCGGTCCGGCGTGTGTAACCATTGCGCCATCCGGGTCGTCAAAAATCCGGGTCGTCGTGAGGACTAAATTGGAACGCCTCGTATAAGTAACTATATCTCCACACCCTTCAGTACAGAACACAGCAGTGCTTAACGCTCCTGTTGTAAGGCAGAAATACGTGTAGTGGTGGTGCCGCCGGATTCGAACCAAATAGGGATCTACCACCTTCAAATATGTCGTTTTGGGAAGTGATCCTTATAATTATGAGCCTAAAGGGATGTATCAACGTATGATAATGTATTTGAAGTCTTTTTATAAGGATAACTAGCTTTTGCCGGCGGCGCCGCACGCGTTAAATCTTACTAATATTATAAAGCTGAAAGTTTGTGAGGATGGATGGATGGATGGATGGATGTTTATTACTTTATAACTTTCGGATGGCTTAACGGATCTGGATGAAATTGGTACAGAGATAGATAGATAGATCTGGAATAACATATAGGTAGGCTACTTTAATTTTGAAAAAAAGCAAGAGTGCGCGCCATGTGCTTGCAGCCGCCGTCAGGGGAGAGTGGGGAGTTACCAATGTTTTAATATGTATTCCTTTTACATTTTTAACGCGGGTAAAACCGCGAGGATCAGCTAGTTACATATAAACCTTTCTCTTGAATCACCCCGTCTATTAAAAAAACCGCTTCAAAATCCGTTGCGTAGTTTTAAAGATCTAAGCATACATAGAAACAGACAGCGGAAAGCGACTTTGTTTTATACTATGTAATGAACAAACAAACAAGCATGCAGTCAACCTGATGACTAATAGTCATTGTTGCCCATGGACATTTGTAACCAACTTCATAAATCAAATTCGTTGCTACTCTTCAGGATTATGATGGTCACCTTATTGTACCACACCTTTCCAACGAAACAAAAACTGCTTCACGCTAGAAGTAGGTGTGACAGTGGTACCTGCATACTAAGATCTAAAGGAAACGAGACTAATATAAAACAAATCAATATTCCAAGAACTTCACTAGAAAACGAATGTTTACTATCCAACAAAAATGTAAACATAATAACAAAAACAGATAACAATTTGTTTATATTTACATTCTTGGTAATTGTTTATTGTTTGTAATCACATGCATTTGTGATAAATCATAATTAATTATATATAATAGTCAACGATGCTGCGACTTTTAGTCTTGGTTATTTCGTGTTGGGAGATAGTCGTGTGATAAGAAACAGTTTTACAAACAGTTCAAATAAAGTTTTAAAAGGTGTAAAGGTATGTATTCTTGTCATATGGTTCACCACAAATTCTAGACAATTCTTAGTCTTCTAAATCGTTTTAATAACTAAATATCAAACGCTTCTTAAACTCATAACCTACTTACGAAAGTTTCTGTTGATACAAAATTAGATTATCCAAACCCAGATCTATGTTAGAAATCTAAATATGTGATTTAGATGTCTTCTCGTTTGGAGATCCTCGTAAATAGAATCTTAATATGAAGATGATGATTAATACTGATAAGGTCATAGTATGGTGAGACCATCTGTTGAAAACGATAAGAAGAAACGGTTATTGGGGTATAATATAATAGTTTGATGATACAGTATAGAAGGATCAACTGAATAAGATGTGCCTAAGATCTTTTCGAGCTCTTTAGATAAGCATATGTCTAGCTGTTTCTATTTGAAACTAACCTACATTTTTCTCAAAAAACAGAGGAGATATACATGCTCTAAAAAGTTCGAAAATGTAATGCAACAGTGTGTATTGCTTTGGCTAGTTATGCATCAAAGTTAGACGCGGTTGTCCAATTTCCTTGCTTTAATACCTACTAATTCATAAACTCACTTTACTTTCTGACTGTTTTCCTCAAAAGGCTCGTAAATTCTTCCGTTGTGTGTTTTAATTTGTTTTTGATCTATAAATTTTTGTTAACAACGAATTTTATTGAATTACAGATGGACAGAAAGATAGCAACAATATTTCTATCTTTAATAACAACAACAATATGTAGTCCTGTGATGACTCGACAAAGTTTGATAAGACAGAAGAACAAGGAACAGTTTTGTTCAACTTTGCTGAATTTTAACAACTTTTTCTATTCATTGGACGAACAAAAAAACATCAGCGGCATTCCTGCTGACATGAGCATCAATTGGAAGACAGGTAACGTCTTCTATACACTCATAAGCGAAGAGATGAAGATGAGTCTCCAAATATTACGGCCGAGTGGGGAATCCGAGACTATCAAAGTTGCAGGCTTAGGTCAATCAACTTCGGTTGATAACCTCAACGATATAGTTTATTTGGCAACTGATAACGGTGTTTATAAGTACAAAGATGACGGGTCCATAGAACTATATACCGCTTTGGGAGAAGACGTAATGTACATAGCCGTTAACAGCGATGGAGGAACGATGTATATAGCTACATGGCCACAAAATCGTGTACACAAAATCACAAACGATGGACAGAAACAGGAGATGTTCCCATCGATACCAAATGGGCATGGACTAACAGTTGATACGAGAAACAATATATTCTTTGTGGCAACTAAAACATCGTACGTTTTAAAGAATGGACAGAGCATCCCAATCAAAATTAAGGGCTTACCGAGCGATCGAATGACGGGCGTTTTCGTGAGTAGATCTGATGAAATCTTCGCTATGGATGAAAACAGCAACTTATACGTCATTGATGTGGAAGACGCTAGTGCGAGGCATTTAGGATCGTTCAATGTGACTGGAGTTAACACGTTTGCGATGGATTCTGCAGACAACGTCCTTATTGGAGTTAAAGGAGCTATTTTGAAATTCAACGCGTATGACAAAAATCCGTGCAGTGATTATGAAAAGTAATTTCTTTATTTCTATGTTAATATGATCTTATGACTAACATATTTCTTGTACACCTAAATAATTCTATTAAGATATCATTGAAAGAAATGTAAGAAGACTTCTTATTTAATGTGTGGTTGCATATAAGCGCTGGCGCTGGTCATTAGCGATGCTAGAGGTACCAAATTTCCTAGCCTACAGGTTTGGAAAAGGGTTTTGGGTATCCTAGCGTTAATCACCTTGCTATGTCTCTGTTTGAGGTTTTGTATATTTGAAGTAGCAAATGAGCATGTAGTCCAACTGATCATAAGCGGACATCTGTAATCAACTCCAGATAAGATCATGGTCCTAGCTGCGGTTGACCACAGATACGTTGTTACCCCTGAGGACTGAGTTGAAACACCTCGGATAAGTATGTCTTCCTTACCACACCCTTCAGACCAGAACACAGCAGTGCTTAACACTGCTGTTATAAGGCAGAAATAGGTGTGGCGGTGATGCGGCCGGAATCGAACTACATAGAATCCTACCACCTGCCTCCGCTAAAACAAATTTCTAACAGCTATATGAGGACACAGAGTATATTTCAGCATCCTCTACTTACGGTCGTAATTTCGGAGTTGTTAAAGCCTGGTCCAGAGGCAAGAAGTAATAACATAGAAAAACGTGTTGTTTATATATGACCTAACACAACAACACTTTTATGTCGACCTGCTCCTATAGTAATTAGCTTAACTTGTATATTTTTCCTGAAAAAGTATAACTGTATATATCGCATTTAGGAAACTGGATATATCATATAGTTGGTATTGAATATCTATATTTTGTCAAAATCTTGTGCCTATTCCTGAATACAATCTTCACAATAATTTTCGACAGGTTTCGGAAGGGCACCAGATTTGCGAAGGGAGACAAGTGCGTATATTGCCATCAGGCCATCGACGCCTTCATCACTCAGGGACAGAGGTGCATAGACTGCAAACAACTTTATCACACCAAGTGCATACAGAATAAGGGCGTTATTACAATGCCGTGTTCAAGCCCCGTCACAGTCGCAGCTAGAGGAAGGCATAAATATAGAAAACGGATAATCTCAAAAGATGCTCCTTATAATTTGATGGCAGCTGACCATCCGAAGAGCTCTATCACTTCAAATTTCAACCTGACTGGCACATCGGAGTTTATGGACAGAACAGATAAGATCATATCGGACGCTATGGAACTCCAAGCCATGCAGAATTTCATCACAAAAAAGATATATCTCATGGAGTCATCTGAAAATGAAAAACAGTCTGAGGTTGGTAGTTTTATTTTTTGCAAAACAATTTTTTATTGAGTTTCACGCGCAGTAAATGTTTCATTTTGTCTGTGAATGATATTGTATTCAGAAGAATAATTAAAAATGTATTGATGCTTGCTGATTTTTTTTTTTACAAATTGATGAGTAGTAGTAGTGTGGGCTTGAAAATTACACACATTGAAGTTTCTGTACACATTGACCTATTTCTTATCGCTATTACCCTTTTCAGGTGGACAGGGTATTCAAACACGCGCTCCGAGAGTTCAAAGACAACTTGGTAGCGACGTACAGCGTCGTGGAAACTCTAGGTTCTGCACTCAAGTATAAGGACTTGATCGGAAACTTCCTACACGTGATGGAGACGGTGTGCGCGCGCGAGGGCTCGACGCTGTCCATCACGATGGGTGTGAACGCGTTTAGAGGGTTCATGGATGAGTTTATGAGCCAACATGAAACAGATAAGGCGAGGACGAAGCGGAAAAAGGATAAGAAGCGGAAAGTGAGTAAATATTTTCATATTTCTGTAACAATAACGTTTTCTACTTTCGAAGATGTGGCTTAGCACTCTTATATGTTCCGATTCTTGGAAAAATTTAAGTGAGTATCATTTAATATTGGGTAAAGTTCTTGCATGAGCCAAATATTGAACCAAATATTATTGATAATTAATTACTACATATTAAAATATTGTACGCCCGTGTGGGCAAAGGCAGAGAGACAATCATACCACCACATTTGATACCACCATTCATGTACCTGTTTTGAACAATAAACGATTACTGACAACAAAATTGTTTCTAACACTAGTAATATTGTAATTATATACAATTCAGCAACGTTCATCTATTTTCCTATAGGTGGACGATCCTATTCAGTACAAAGGACACACATTCATACTGTCGATGATAAATATCCCGACGGAGTGCGAGATCTGCAAGACATTCTTCATGTGGCCCATTGAAAGGTCGCTTATTTGTCAAACGTGTAGGTTGGCGTCGCATAAGAAGTGCTACATGAAGGTATGTTAACATGATTTACATATATTTTATGTCTATATAAGTAGCGGACTTGCTTGAAATGAGACTTATAAAATATTTGTCGGGTTACTGAACGAGAAAAGACAAAGTCGAATACAATATTATTTTATTATATTCTTAAATTATACATTTACGAGCAGAAGAACCTAAGTTAGGTTGACAATTCATGAACACATAAGACGGGTGTCTACTGTGGAGATTTTAACTAACATGGCTGTTTAAACTTCGTTAAAATATAAACAAAAAATTAATTTAAAACTTTTGCCAGATATAAAACATCTTTTATGCAAATATATTTTTAATTAAACGGGAGAAAAACGTGAAAAAAGTAATACCCATAATGTATTGTATGGTGCAGGTGTCGACGCAGTGTCGCAGCGAGGCGGCGTCGTCGGCCGCCATCGTGGGCGCCGTGGACGCGGGCGGCCGCGAGCAGTTCGGCGTCGTCACCCGGGGGAAGGTATGGAACTGTACACTTTATTGTACACATCTATAAAGAAAAACATCGACAAACCATTTATTGACTTTTACGTGCAGATAAAAATCACATTAACAATAAGTAAATCTTATTAACAGGTTTACTTTGTTGGTAATTCACAAACCCTACTGCTCCATTTTTGCTTTGTTTTTATTTATTTTAAAAGCTGGAATCCAATGTACAAACGCAGTATTTGTACATTTAATTTTTTGTGCTTTTGTGTACTAGCGACCCGCCCCGTTTTCGCACGGGTGCAATGCTGATACTAAGTAACTACAGAAAAATTGGTGTTATTATACCTTCCTTCCTCTTCAATCACTCTATCTATTAAAAAAACCGTATCAAAATCCGTTGCGTAGTTTTGAAGATTTAAGCATACATAGGGATATAGGGTAGTGATACATTGCATATGTTCTAACATAAACCATTATTTTTTTCAGGTATTTGGCGTGCCGTTAAGTGAACTGCCGACCGGCGACAGCAACATACCGATCGTAGTAGACAGGCTAATTACAACAATAGAAATGACTGGGATGTATGTTGAGGGGCTATACAGGAAAAGTGGTCTTAGTTCTAAGGTAAGTCCACAATGTGTTTATGTTTTTATTGACTTTTTTTTATTAGTTAATTTGAACATGTTTATAGACTTTGCAACTTTAACAAATCAATATAAACCAGTAAAATGATCTCTGTTAGAGTATACTTTTTTGTTCGGGGCTAATAACAAACAAATATAGCCTACTAGCTGATCCCCGTGGTTTTACCCGCGTTAAAGAAGTCAAAAGGCACACATATTTAAACACTAGTAATATACATACACATATACATTATCATGTAAATATAGTAGGCTCCTTGAAATCAAACAAATGTATCCCACAGGAACAGTACATATTTTCGGGATAAAAAGTAGCCTATTTGTTAATCTATTTCCAGACCATAATCTGTCTCTGTACCAAATTTGAGTAATAAACATACATCCATCCATCCTCACAAACTTTCAGCTTTATTAGTAAGATACTTGCATTTGAACTTGGAATAATGCAATAAAAACAAAAAAATCCACATCGCTAGGTCCGCGAGCTGCGGCGGTTGCTGGACGAGCGGCCCGAGGAGGGCGTGAAGCGGCTGGAGGCGTACGCGGTGCACGTGCGCGCCTCCGTGCTCAAGACCTTCTTCCGCGAGCTGCCCGAGCCGCTGCTCACCTTCGACCTGTACGACGACCTCATACTCGCCGCTGAGATCACTGACCCACAGGTACGCATGACTACATGGAAAAACTTGAATCAACTATTTCCAATGCTCCGGTTCGAATTTTAAACAACCGATTCGTTATAAATTACTTGTTACATGTTTACGGAAGAGTAGCACAGGTTGCTCCCTGTCCAAATGGACTGATGACCTGAAGAAGACAGTGGGAAACCATTATATTGAGAAAACCCAGAAACGGTTGAAGTTACATCAATTGGAGATTGTCTTTATACAATAGTGAATCTCAGTCTGATTAATGGAAAGACGGATACTATAAATGAATGAATAATGCTTCACACTCATAGCTCCACACTAGGATACCCTGTGTCGTGGGTGCCATGGACACACACACATAAGACATGGACACACACCCAGACCAAGAACAGAAATTTAAACACATCATTCAAATTTCCGCCTCGCTGGGAATCGAACCCAGGACTCTCAGATTAGCTGTCTGGCGTGTTAACCATTGCACCATCCAGGTCGTCAATGTCTATGTTAAGTGAAGGCCCTTTGTGTTATAAATAAATCAAATATGTTTCTTCTGTTTACAGGAACGAGTATCAAGTATATTCACGATATTGAAAAAGTTGCCAAAGCCCAATTACGATCTGGTTGAAAGATTAATATTCCACCTGGCGAGGGTAGCGTTGGGAGAAGATCACAATAGGTATGTACAGTAAAACTTTATAAATATATACGTATATATAAACGTATCTTTTGAAATTTGTTATAACCTACATTAGAATAGCGTGAATGTTTTATTATTGAAGCTTATAAAACGAACAATCTTGTATCCCACATGAAGTCCCCTATCTTGCTATGTAATTGTTGTTGTGTTGTGGCCATTTTAGTACTGTTCTGAGGGTTAAATTGTCATTATTGTTACAGAATGGGACCGAATGCGTTGGCAATAGTGTTTGCGCCGTGTATACTGAGAACGCATAAGATCCAGCCGGCTCAGGACTCGCTGCACGACATCGCGCGGCAGACCGCCTGCCTTGAGGCCATTCTCGTAGATAAGATGAGCTCGGTAAGTATTTATTGGAACCTAAAAGTTATAATCTCAGACATAGGTTGCTTATGTGTCACGTCGGTCACATTGTCTTTTTTTTTTAACATACATGTGTAAGTAAAAATACATGAAGACAATTTTTTTTGTTAATAACGACTGCAGCCCATTGATTTTTATAAAATATGCTAGATATCAAAGTCCTTGTATAAGTGTGTTTCGTTTACACATATTTTAAACACGAACACTAATTCTAAACACTATAAGGCAAATAGGTATGACAGGAGTATGAACACTCCTAATCATATCAAGAAGAAAGTTCATTAAATAAAGGAGAGCAAAATGCTAATGCAGCATTATTTTGCAATGTAACATAGTGTTGATTATAATTTCGGAACATAATGAACATAATGCACACGAGAAATGTTTTCTCACTGTAACATATTTGAAGTCGATATATTGTAACTGTACGTCTCAAATAAATAAAGTAGGTAGATCCTAACACCACAAATGTCAACACTTTTTAATGGTTGGATTATAAAAGTGATTATGTGAGCATAAATGAACTAAAGGTACTGGCATAAAACTACGCTAGTTTTTTGTAAGTGTGCGCGTGAATGTACATGAAAGTAGCGTAGTTTTGTAGCTTCACTCAAATACAAGGCGATGATTAATCTACCTATTTTATTTATCTGAGTATTCCTTCTTAATTATACTTAAACCGAGACACGTATGTAATTACTATAGTTACAATTATTAGTAAGAGTTACTTTAGTCGTCTGTACCAGTCTGTACTCGTTGAGGTTTCTTAATCAGAATGCCGCATGTGCCGCTCCTTCGAAACTCCAGCGCCGCCATGATGTAATCCACACCTCTTGTGCCCTCCATTGCAGATCAAATGAGTGACTTATTATTTTATACATTATTATTAAAATGTGAGGTATGAATAATAACATTCCAAGACATGCCGCTGCTTCCCGCAACGACGCTAGCATTATGTTAAGGATAATTTGCAATTTTTCATAATTCCGTACCCAAAAGGTAAAAACGAACCTCAATTGCTAAACCTCTGCTGTGTATCTGTCAAAGGGTCTACCTATCAAACCGATAAACATATATTATGAAAATGAAATGATGAAATGTTTATAACGTATGTATCTCAATGGCCGCTATAATAATAAACAGTTAACAATACGAGTACTTATACAATATGATAACATTTTTTTCTATTTAATTAAATTACATTTTAAAAATACAATTTTAACGTTTGTTAGTACGGAACCCCAAGAGACAAGATTAAACTGGTGTCAAATGTTACTATAGTCTGCACGTACAAAATCGCAAACAGCATAGTTAATTGTAAATAATAGCTTCCTGTGGAATACATGCTCAATTCATCGACGCTACATAGTACCCACTGTTTAAACGTACCGTTGATTGGGTCCAAGCTCCAGCATAAGTGAAACGTCAATTTAATCAACTGCGTCTTTAGTGGCAGTGCACTTTTTTTTAACATGCGGTCCACCTGATGGTAAGTGGACATCTGTAATCAACCCCAGATAAGATCAAGGGTTTACCTGAGGTTGATCACAGATGCGTTGCTACCCCTGAGGGCTGAGCTGAAACGCCTCGGATATTTCCCCTACCACACCCAGACAGAACACAACAGTGCTTAACACTGTTGTTATAAGGCAGAAATAGGTGTGGCGGTGGGGCCCGCGGGGAGTG